>JACXGJ010001930.1:0-73957 GCA_016801105.1 Esox niger
ACCAAAATAAACCACAACTACTGTGCACAAACATTCAACATAAGTAGGTTCCCCAATTGGAGGCAATAACGAACACCTGCCTCCAATTGGGGAGACCACAACACATAGAGGTGGCTAGAGTCACCTATTTAGGCCATGTCCTGGCTATGGCCCCAGCCAGCGCAAAGATGGCTAGGGGCATAGCCAGGACATGACAATATAGAAGAACGCATGTCGAAAATGTTCAAACGTGATTTGCATTTTAATGAAGGAAATAAGTATTTGATCCCCTCTCAATCAGAAAGATATCTGGCTCCCAGGTGTCTTTATTAAAGGTAACGAGTTGAGATTAAGAGAAAAACTTTTAAAGGGAGTGCTCCTAATCACAGCTTGTTACCTGTATAAAAGACACCTGTCCACAGAAGGAAACAATCAACCAGATTCCAAACTTTCCACCAAGTCAAGTCCAAAGAGCTGTCCAAGGATGTCAGGGACAATATTGTAGACCAACACAAGGCTAGAATGGGCTAGAAAACCATCGCCAAGTAGCTTGGTGAGAAGGTGACCACAGTTGGTGTGATTATTTGCTAATGGAAGAAACACAAAAGAACTGTCAATCTCCCTTGGTCTGGGGCTCCATGCAGTATCTCACCACATGGAATTACAATGACCATGAGAATGGTTGATTGTAATCTCATGGCAGCTGGGACTATAGTCACCAAGAAAACAATGGGTAACACACTACGCTGTGAAGGACTGAAATCCTGCACCACCCGCAAGGTCCCCCTGCTCAAGAAAGCACATGGACAGGCCCATCTGAAATTTGCAAACCAATAACTGAATAATTCAGAGGAGAACTGGGTGAAAGTGTTGTTGTCAGATGAGAACAAAATCAAGCTCTTTGGCATCAACTCAACTCATTGTATGTCAAAGAACAAGTCAATTGGATTCACGGTTCAGATTTTTGCAGTTTTGGACACATTTTCCTTTAACAGAAAAATCCATCATGGCGGACTTTATGGGTTCTTGAGGCTTTTTTATTCATCATGAGAAATTAGGCAGGTACAAAATTCAGCACTGTAAGTCAAACGGGATGGAAATGGCATTGTTTTGAAGTTAGCATATTGAATTGTGTACTGTAGCACCCCTGGTGGAAGATTTGGTGATTGGCGTCTGTTTGGTTGTTACACATGGACAATTTCAACAGTATGTAAATATTAAAAAATATATAGCGTGGAATGTTTGAGGAATTGCATTTTAGATGCAAATAAAAAGAATACAGACAATTACAATAGGGTTCCTCCAACCGGAGAACCCCTAATTAATACTAACAATAACAATAGGGTTTCTCCTACTGTAGAAACCCTAATGATACGCTTTGCTCATAATTGGGTAACACTGCCTGTTAAATTGAAAGTTACTACTATGTAACTGCAATGTAAATACATATTAACAACTGTATTAACAACAATGTAATGCCACACGTTTTACTTTGTAATTTCAATAAAATAATGATTTATTGATTTAGGTTATTACACTTGTAGAAAAACAAAGCATAATTACAAAACATCCTGGAGGATGCTAATGCTTTAGTAAATTTTAGCAATTACACAGTCTTGTTACACCTGTAAATAGAACATTGGAATTTGCAGTCTGCTCTGTTGCACCATATAAATAGTTACACTGAAGATAATCCTAATCCTAATAATAATCCTAATGGTAGCTGGCCCCTCTGCAGCTAGATGCTGACCACACATAGCCTGCCATCTATATTTCAGAGGCAAGAGTAATTCTACTTAGAGATTGCACAGATATGCACAGCATATTACATATTTTGTCTACAATTGGAGATTTAAAAATAGGATAAGTAATCAGTAATGCATCCTCAACAAACATTACAGGCTAACTTTTGTAGTTACACCCTTGGAATAGCATCCTACAGGATGTGTTTTCCCACAATAATAACCTATATTGATAAATATAGGTTATAATTGTATAGGTTAAATATAGGTAATAACCCGTTTCGATAAATCATTATTCTTTTGTAATCACAACTTAAAACCTGTAGTATTACATTGTTATTAATACATTTAATATGTATTTTCATTGCAGTTACATAGTAATAAGTGTCACCTTAACGGAAAGTATTACCCATAATTGTATTCTATGTAACTTCTATGTTGTTACTATAGTTATTACTTCATATCAAAGTAATTAAAATATATATACAATTATTGGAAGATGTGTTCCAAGTTATATACAATACAATTAAAGTACTACAGTCCCTCAAACGTGCATGGGTGACAGCAGGATGGATCTGGTAGAATGTGTGTGTTAGACACGAGGAGTATCAGGTGTCTGTATTGACCAGTCGACCTCTATTAGTATACCTGCAGGGCAGTGGGACCAACTCAGACACCTGGTGTATGTTTTTGTGTTAAGGTCTTAGATGACAATGACTTGCCATGACTAGGCTACAGACAGGGGTGAAACCTTTGGAGTCCTATCTAGACTGCTGCTGGAGTCTAGGTATTGACCAATGTTTTCAATAGGGGAATGCTCTGAAATCTTCAAAAACATAGGCCGCAGACAGACATTTTTTATATCTTGCAGGTTAAAGTATCAATAATAACGATCCATTGTAACTCACATGTTAATGACATAGGGGTTTTACTGGCAGACTTCTGGGTTAGATTTTTACCAGGGAACAGTTCAGAAAGAGTATGAAAATATATTAATTTACTATTGTATGTTGCTCAGGGTTAGGTCTTAAATTAAACAAATGCAAATATTAATGCTTTTGTGCACAGTCCGAAAGTTTGGGTCATCATTGTTGTTTTGAACAATAGCCCTTCAGGGTCATTGTGTCTGATTCTGTCACCCGCACCCTGAATAATTACCCCGCCATCTGCTCAAAGAAATCAAACAGATGGAAATATGAAATAACTTCATGCTCCAGTGGCATGCCCAGGGCTGCAGAACCCGCAGAGAAATATGACCTTTCTCTCTGTTCTCTCCTTTTGGGTGACCACCTGTGTGCATAAGATTCAGATATGTACTTTTATTAAAACCAAAAGATTAAAAAACACTGAACTCAGAATGATGCAATTCAATCCTGAGATTGAAATATTCAATGAAGTACAAAAATGCCCAACATCTACACTAATTGTGAATGCTAAACCAGCCCTTGCTATCTAGCGTCTACGTATTTATCCAGCAGCTGGCAGGTATACAGCAAAATACTGAAAAGAAAGTATTTTGACAGTGACACCTCTTTATATACACTGCTCAAAAAAGTCAGGGACCACGTAATCTTCACAGTCTAAGAGTGTCAATTAAGCTCCAAGGATATCAATCTGTCCAGTTAGGAAGCATAAGCAATTGGGAATCAATTTCACTTTTTCTGTTGCAAATGACAACTGGTTTCTCAGAAAGTTAAATGCTGGAATGAGGGATCCATTACTGCTCTACAGAACTACTTTGAAATAATGGATTGGCAGATGTTCTGTGATGCAGCCGTTGAGAGCGCTGACACAGACTGTATCTCAACATATACAGATACTCTGTAAATATTTGGACACTGACACGATTTTCATAATTCTGTACTATTGAGGACCATGATATAAAATAAATAAATGAATACATACATAAATAATTAAATTTATAAATGAACACACATTTCATTTGGATGGTGTGACGTTGTGAGTCATCCAAATGTAATGTGGCTTGACCTAATCCATTCGATAGAACTGTCCACATTGGACTGTGTTTTATGCTTGGAACACTGTGATTGGACACATGAGAACAAACTATCAGATGAGAACAGCCAATCAAGTAGCCTATGAACAAGTTTCAGCGTTGCCTCGTGCATTATTGACACAAAATTTGGTCGCTTTGAGACCAATGTTGTTAGCATGTGGATTAATTTCAGTTATTTTCATCGCAGCAACCACATGATCAGGTGGAGGACTGGAGAAGTGTGTGTGTGTCTTGTTTATGCCAGGCTCCCAGCACCGTTCTATAGCTATCCCTCATCTAATCCGGTTCTCTGTTATCGGGTCGCGGGGGCAGCAGCTCCAGCAGGGGACCCCAAACTTTCCTTTTCCGAGCTACATTTGCCAGCTCTGAGTGGGGGATCCCGAGGCATTCCCAGGCCAGTGTTTAAATATAATCTCTCCACCTTGTCCTGGGCCTACCCCGAGGTCTCCTCCCAGCTGGCTCGAACACCTCCCTAGGGAGACGCCTGGGGGCATCCTTACCAGATGCCCGAACCACCTCAACTGGCTCCCTTCAATGCAAAGGAGCAGCGGCTCTACTCCGAGTTTCTCACGGATGACTGAGCTTCTCACCCTATCTCTAAGGGAGACGCCAGCCACCCTTGAGAAAACTAATTTCAGTCGCTTGTACCCGCAATCTAGTTCTTTCTGTCATGACCCAGCCTTCATGAGCATAGGTGAGGGTAGGAATGAAAATTGACCGGTATATCAAGAGCTTTGTCTTCTGTATTAACCCTGAGGATTCTGGCTACTATTAGCAATATTGCCTGGTTAACAGATACGGATCTTGATGTTTTAGGTACAATTTGTAGGCACCGTAAACATGGAAGAAAATATATTAAATACTGGTCTATTTTATCCTACTCGTTATTATGCCATGATATATTTGATTGATATGCAATTCTCAGTAAAAAGTGCAAGGCAAATAATGAAGGAATAGTTCACACCAGTCCATGAAACAGCCTTTGAGTCAATTGTTCAATTATTTTGATCCCTTGAAAAGCGGAGCTACATATTAAAGAGCTATAAACCTAATTCCTAAACCCTTCCTCAAATTTCCTCAAATTAAAGCTGAAACTACACTTTAAGCCCATATTCATAACTTAACTGTAACTTGAAAATATTTTGGTACACAAAATACAGCCAAAATAACAAAACTTATGTCAGTGTACAATGTACCTAACAACATGCACCAGAGGCATAGGCTTAAACTGCTGGACCACCTTAGGCGATATAAACTGAGAATTTTTGACAAAATTATGTTTCTTTCAAATGATGTCAGTGTAATGGGATGAGCAGAACAGTAGTTATCAATATTAGGACTTTGTACTCTGTATGCTTGAAATCTTATGTATACTAAAAGACTTGTCTTTTAAAAACTCATGTCTTTTTCTGTGTTCAGGCGCAGTAATGATTGGAATGTCGGCTGAACAAGGCTCCTAGTCTCCATCTATTTGTGGAAGACTAGGACTTGGGCCTAGCAGAAACCACTAGAAATCTCCCTTATGGGGGTATGTCTTAATTGCAGAAAGGGGGCTCCTGCTTCTTGTATTGTACAGTTGAACGGGACTCTATTCCTTATTTGGAATACATGCCTAATATTGTGTGAGTCCCGTATTTGTCGCCATAACAGCCCTGACCCATCGAGTCATGGACTCCACTAGACCTCTGAAGGTGTGCTGTGGTATCTGGCACCAAGACGTTAGCAGATCTTTTAAGTCCTTTCAGATGCGAGGTGGGGACTCCATGGATCTGACCTGTTTGTCCAGTACATCCCACAGATTATCAATTGGATTGAGTGAATTGAGAGAATTGGGAGGCCAAGTCAAAATCGTGAACTCGTTGTTGTGTTCCTCAAATCATTCCTGACCATTTTTGCTTTGTGACAGGGCACATTATCCTGCTGAAAGAGGCTAATGCCCTCAAGGAATACCGTTGCCATGAAATGGTGCACATAGTCTGAAACAATGCTCAGGTAGGTGCTACGTGTCAAAGTAAAATCCACAAGAATGGCAGGACACAAAGTTTTCCAGCAGAACATTGCCCATAGCATCACACTACCTCCACCGGCTTGCCTCCACCTGCACATAGTGCATCCTAGTGCCTTGTTTATTCCAGGTAAGTGGCACCCACTTGGCCATCCACGTGATGTAAAAGAAAACGTGATTCATCAGACAAGGCCTCCTTCATCCATAGCCCCAAGGTCCAGTTCTAATGCTCATGTGCCCATTGTAGGCGCTTTAGACTGAGGATAGGGGTCAGCATGGGTACCCTGACTGGTCTGTGGGTACACAGACCCATACACAACAAACTGTGATTCACTGTGTGTTCTGACACCATTCTATCAGTACAAACATTAACCTTTTCAGCAATTTGAGCTACAGTAGCTCATCTGTTGGATCGGATCAAACGGGCCAGCCACCGTTCCCCATGTGCATCAATGAGGCTTGGCCACCCATGACTCTGTTGTTGGTTCACTGCTTTTCCTTTCTTGGACCAATTTTGATAGGTACTGACCATTGCAGACCGGGAAGACTCCATAATGGCTGCAGTTTTGACGATGGTCTGACCTAGTTGTCCAGCCATCACAATTTGGCCCTTGTCAAAGTCGCTCAGATCCTTACGCTGGGACATTTTTCCTGCTTCTATATCCCACCCACCGACAGGTGCCATGAGAATGAGGGAACCAGTGTTATTCACTTCACCTGTCAGTGGTCATAATGTTATGGCTGATCGGTGTACACGTCATCTTTTGAACGTGTTGTCTGGGCAACCGATTCTATGATTTCCTTTGCCTCCTGGAGCCATGTCTGTGTGCACCCTTTGCATTTCCTTGGCTACGTCATGGCAACAATTCAGGTTATGTACATTCTGAAAGTACTAATGTCATCACCTATACTGTTGGGACAGAATATAAGCTTGAGTCTTAGCAATGTAAAATCAGAACAACTGCCATGTCACTACTCTGTGTTGGTTTCTATTTATACTCTTTGTCATGATACTTATTCTCGTATGTATGATTCAATCTGAATTAATCAACTGTTATGCTAGCCATGAGTTTTACTTAGTAAATAGCAACTAATTCATTTTGATTAAATGTTGACAGACCCCAGGATGTTTCAAGTTATATATTATGTAGACAACAAACTCAATTTACAGTCCAAATCCCTTCACCCATTTTGACGGGTTATCTGCCAAGGTATACTTCAAATGTTAATTATTCAAAGTATGTTCTGTTAAGTAGAAAACCACACAGTGTTCATAAATTGTATCACTCTCGTTGTAAGCTGTTAAAGACATACTTTTCTTTTAATTAATCACTGTGTCTTCACATTCAATTAGCATAGTTGAGGTTTTTGGCTCAATTTTAATTAACTTTTGCTGTAGCTTAGAATTGATGTGAAGACCTTCTTAATTGGAACTTTGTTATCAGTAGTGGCAGAGGATTAACTCTCTAAGATGATGTATTTTACAGGTTACAAAATAGAGCTTCAGGAACCAGTTAAATCTAGAATAAGTTGCAGTATTTTATGTATACAGAGTAGTTTGAATAATGAATGCTGATTGTTTGAAAGCCATCATATATTGACACCATATACCACAGGTATATACTACAGACAGGACATTTATTTTTACAAATCTGTGTTTCAGTGTCTTATTTGTGGTATACGGCTACAAAAAACACCTACGGGCTGGATCCACACAACCACTAATGTTGTATGCCCTATTGCTTAATTATAATAACTCATTGTAATGAAAATAGTTTTCAAAAGGTGAAAATACAATAAAAGTGGCAAATTGTGGAACATATTGTTAATCTATTTTTACTATGGAAGTCCATTACTTCAGGAGTGTGTGTTTGTGCTTTCAACATTTGCAAGATAAAGTGCTGCTCAAGGAGAAAAGGTTTAACAGGCATAGATTCTAACTGTGCATCATAATGAGTTTATCTCCTGAAGAGGGCCTTAAGCCTTGACATTAAGTGTGACGCTACCACCCTGCAGACTAGTTCAAAACAGTTTTAAAAAGTTTTTTAAAATGTGTGCATTCTCGCTGTTACAACTCCCCTTGAATACACCCTTTTTTCTGTCCTGCACTAAATAAAAAGGTATCTGGAAGAATTTTTGGGGTGAAAATATTGGCCGATGTTGTCTGTGGTGGGGTGAGTGGATGTTAGAGTACTTGTTGATGACCAAGCACCTGCCTTGCCTCATTGCGCTCTAGTGACTCCTTGTGGTAGGTCTGGAAACTACAAGCTCAATCATGGTTGTTGGACACATATTTTATGCCAAAGGCTACAGGCACAAACCTTGTCAGCTTCCATTGTGGTTGGATTACAATTGTTTGTTCTGATCTATCCCTTGATACAACCAGAAAAACTTGCTTGATTGTCAAAAAAAGTGTTTTTCGGTAGTCATGTATGAGCTTTCATTTTCAGTTTAGGGTTATGCAGTAACACCCCGTAAAGTGTTTCAGCCATTACCTAGTTGTTCGGAATCAGACCTACAAGAAGGGTCGCTAAATTACTGTATTCATTTTGATTGCATTAAACTGTCAGGGGAGTGCAGGGAGTCCAAGGAGGGAGATGGAGGCAAACGCAGGGGTGCAGGGAAAAACATTTAATGAAACTGAAACAGCAAAACAAAGCAAAAAACATAAACTAAAACTAGCCGTACAGGCAAACACAAAACATAAGAACCGTAGCAGCGCCATGAAACAAACAATGACCAAAACAGGGAGAAACTACTTGAACTAAATAATATTAACGAGAAGAACAGAAACAGGTTTAACGAGAAGAACAGAAACAGGTGGGGGCAAAACACAGGTGAAAGAAATAAACAGGTCAACTGAAACAAGAACAGGAAAGTCCAAACAAGGACATGACAAATCACACAGAAAACACGGAGCGGAATAGCCCCAGTAGGCTGGGACCGTGACATAGACACAGAAATGTAATTGGCAAAAAAGTTGGCACTAGGTTGTTGGAATCTGCCAGGTCATACTGTATCCTGTATATATGCATGACTCAGCATCAGTATTGAAACATATGGATTCAGGCTATATCCAGCTCAGCTTCTTTTTATATTGTAAATTTCATAAAGGGCTGGGAGACGCAAAATTCCAGAAAGGTTACATAGGCTGTCTTGCAGAATCTCACGTAAAATATTAATTGGAAAAACAGCAGTTATGAGATGCACAAAAGACTGTTTGGTACTAGATCTGCTGCATGCTTACTCAAGAGTTAGCTAAAACAATTTTTGACTACCATGCCCCAAACTCAAGGATGTTGGATCAAGGGGGGATGGAGGGGACATGTCTCCCTCAATATTAGAAGCGGGTGAAATTGTCCCCCTCAATAATGTTTTCTTGTATAATTAACTTTTTTTTAATGACACATTGGAACCTGTCATGTCCCCATTGCGACAGAATCCGACATTCTCATTCTTTCATGATGAGCAGTGTTGGTAATCTGGCTAAGTGGATTACTGTAGCTATACATTTAGTTTTCACAATACATAAAATGTTTATAAATGTCTGTACATTTTCATTGCTTTTACAGTTTTATCTAAAAAAAACTATAGTAGCATGCTAGATAACAATATAGCTTTGTGAAAAAGTAAATGATTTGAAAGAACTGCTAAAATGAAATCACACAAGGTATTATTTAATGCTAGTTATGACCATTGCAAGTGCAGAATTCACTACTTTCAAGTAAAACTGATTGGAATATTCACACTGAACACTTATCTTATCAAAACACAAAACGTCATAATAAAGACATTTTGGTGAATACATTAACATTCACACTGTATTCAACAGTGTCACCCCCCAATATCAGAGACACTCCTGCATCCTTGCCTCATGGAATGCTGTGCAGAGTTGGAGTCACTTACACATTTCCTTGTTTTTTTTTAAGAAAAGCATACCTTTTGTCCATATAATCAACTTGATAAGAAATACACTTTCAACATTGATCAACAATGTTGTAAATGACTATTCGATCTGGAAAAATCAGATTTATATATGGAAAATACTACCACTCAAATTTTGTTATCACTTAGAAATGTCCTCGTTTCTGAAAGTCATTTCCAAAACTGTTATTGTTGCTTTTTTTACCTCCACTTGTTCAACTTCCTCAGACCATCATGAAACAATCCATCTTACACTGGAGGTTTCTTTTTTTCGTCGTCTGTGTGTTTCTCGGTTCTTTTCCCCTCTGGAATGAGCACGGCAGAGCACGATGGGGGGTGCCAGTTTCAGCCATATTCGTTCACCCTGCAGAGGGGAAGGAAAATGATGGGCATCTTTTACGCCTCAGGCACGGAACTGGCTCAGCTGTGGAGTATGCCTTGTCTTTCTGGACAGTGGCTGTGTCCAGTGTTGTGTGAGTGAAGCTATGTCACCAGATGCATTCATCGCCCGGGCCACTGCCATCGACAGACAGTTCCAGGACTGTAACCGGTTGGCATGTGGCTCCTCTCTTCCTCTCTGTCGAGAGGAGGCAGAGCTGGGAGTGATTGTGCTGGGTATTATGAGGCTTCCTGCGGAAGAGAGAGGGTGTCAGAGTTGACAGGGGCTATGCCTGTTCTGCAGGGAAAAGGGGAATTTCTAAAATGACTGCTCCTCGGAAGGGGGTATTTTTATTCAAGATGGCACCGTTGAGGATGGCTGCCATGTTTCGTGCTCCCAACCAACTTTGTGGATTTATTTAAAATAAATTCTTACTACTGTGTAATTTTGCTCCATTTGCAACCGAGTTATTAACCTATAACAGACAATTACTATTAGACATCAGAACTTCACTAGATTTGTCTTTTTCGTACAGAACATCAAGTTCAACGAACAACCCAGGATACCCTTTGTTGTGCTTACCTGAGCAAGCACAAGTAAAACGACTGACGAAGGTAGCGTGGGAAGCCGGGAGGAGTTTTGGTCCGACTGCGGCTTCAGGGAAACCGTGGTCTCTGCCAAGTATTCTCTTAGTGAACGTCCAGTCACTAGACAGCCAGCTGGATGAACTTCTGAGCAGGCTAGCTTTCCAGCGGGACATTAAGAACTGTAACATACTGGTTTTCACTGAAATATGGCTGCAGCCCTCAATCCCAAATGCGGCCATTGTTCCAAAAGGGCTAAACATTCATCGGCAAGATCCAAAAGCAGAGTCTGGTAAAAGCAGAGGGTTGGTGTCTGCTTCATGGTAAACAATCTTTGGTGCCTGGACATTGACTGTATTTCTTCTGGATGCTCTTCTGATCTGGAGCATCTTACAATTAAATGTTGGTCTTACTATACACCCCGGGAGTTTACATCAGTCATTTTAACAGCTGTGTACATCCCCCCCAAGCCAACTCTGGGGCTGCGCTCGACTTTTTGTGTTGTTGATAGGCTTGAACGTTTACATCCGGAGGCCACCATTATTGTTGCAGGCGATTTTAAGGGTGCAAATCCTATTAAAGTCCTAAGAAAGTATAAAAAAAGACTTCATGACACGTGGGAAAAAACACTTGTCTAATCTCCATTTCATCATGGATATAAGGCCCTCCCCATCCTGCTTTTGGCAAATCAGAACATGCGTCGATACGGTAGCTCCCTGCTTACAAGCAGAGGATAAAACCAGAGAAGCCATTCAATGAGTTCCTTTCAACGACGGACGGAAGAATCGGACGCCGACTTATGTGACTGGGAAATGTCCCGAGAGGCGTCAGGAGGCAATATCAATGAATACTCAGAGGTTGTGACCGGTTTTATTAGCAAATGTATCGACAACATCGTACAACTACAAAATCATTTCCAAATCAAAAACAGTGGGTCAACAGTGGTATCCCTGCCATGCTTAAGACACATACTGCAGCATTTAACTCCGGCAGCAAGGACAATTATAAGAAATCCTGGTATGACATCAGTAAGGCAATAAAAATGGCAAAATGTTAATACAGAGTCAAAGTAGAATCCCTCTATTAGGGCTTCAATACCAGGAACATATGGAGTGGACTGAGAATCATTGACTATAAAGGCAATACAGGTAGTATGGGGGAAGTTCCAGCTTGTCTCCCATAGAAACTCTTCTATTCTCGCTTTGAGAACATCATCCCTGGCATGGATACTCAAATGGACCAGGACGGCTGCCTTTTGAACAGGTCAGACGTTTGCAAAGCCCTTAAAAGGATTAACACCTGCAAGGCTCCTGGACCAGACATGCCAGAAACTGTTGCAATATAACCATATACAGTTTCAGTTAAGAGAAGATACAAACTCGGGACAAATAGTTCACAAGTCTGCCTTTCTAACCACTATGCTATTTAAGTTTTCAAGGGGTACTCACCCACTCAGGAACAGAAACTCGCTCTTCTTGGCCGGTTCCGCTTACGTGGGCCGGCAAAAAATACATGATTCTGTAGTGGAAATCACTGCATGCGCTGAGGAATACTTCCAAAAATCATTGTCTCTGAACAGTTTGTCGCAGCATCAAAGTAAAAACTCAACCATGCAATGAAGAAACTAGGGGCCTCATGTACCAATTGTCTGTACACCATGCTGCGTAAACAATAAGTACACCTGTTTTGACGCAAAGATTAGCATTTATCAATGCTGAACTTGACAGGAAAGTGTCTGTATCTCTACGTAAATTTCAATCCATGATTATGCACACCCTAGCAGTTAAATTGGAATACAGTGCTATTTTGAAAAATCTGGTAGAAGAATGTCAACTGAAACACAAGAGAAACATCTTATCAATAGAAATATGAATAGCCTACAGGAATGTGCAAACTGTTTCCTGCAACATTGTAGGCTTATAGGCTATGAATGTAGCACATGTCAAAACCCTACTACATGTAGCTGATCCAAAAACTTTAGGACTTAAACTGTAAAATGTTGCACTTCAAGTGGACATATCCATACAGATTGAAAACAAGATGAACCATCATCGAATGTGCAAAAAGCAACACATTCGACATTGCATATTTTGCCATAAATTACAATATGAAGATTTCTTTTAAGATGCTCACTTTTATGACCAAGAGGTTCTATGCGTTTGATGAGCTATAGCATTCACACATGTTAACTTAGCTATTTTAAATTTGACAAAATGCATTTCAGAAATGACTTCTTAAAAATTCTCACTGAGTGAAAATGAATAGACCATAAAATAGGTATGCTTATACACCACAAATCAAATAAAATAGCCAATAGGCCTAGGCTCAGTTTCCTGATAGCGTAGCACTTCCGATAGTTTAACAATACTTGCAGCCGAAAGTAGGACTTTGTTACGACAGTCTTATGCCTGTTTCCCAAGCCAACACGTAGGTCGCTCTTTATAAAGTGCATCGTAAGTGCGACGTTACAGCCGTTTGGATTGGAATTTGACCATATTTGGGGCTTGGAATGCAATTATGTCATGAATGCTTTTTGAAATAAAGCCTATTGCATTTCCAAAGAGCTTGCAACCAATGGGGTTTGAATACAGCCAATAAAAAGCATATCTCCGGAAATCAATCATGTGACATTCAATTCTCAATTCGACCGATAGCTACATAGAATATAAGTCACACAGCAATCATCACACGATTGGTTAACTGGGAATATAAAGCACAGTGAAAAAAATCGATTCTAATTATTTGTAATACAAATGGAATGCAAGAGAACACATGCATTCTGACATATTCTTCATGACAAGGTAAAGGCACCAGCACCTATCCATCAAATAATAGTAGCAGTACAATGCGAGCTTTCAAACAAGTTAATGATTAATTATAAACACTTTTTCTTAATTAGCCTATTTTTTGTTTTAAGTAGGTTTTTCTTTATTCTCAGTTGACCAATTGCATTCAGTTACATTTACATTCAGTCAGGCACTTATCTAATTTGTCTAAATCAATGTGTCTTAATCAAAACTCTGTTGATGAGTTTTATCAATTCTATTGCCTTTATTATCTTTTTGCAAACACTCCTCTCAGGTTGAGGGAGGCACTATTTCATAAAAACAGTTAAGTGCCTGTTAAGATTGACAAGATGGACTAATGAGTGGTTTGTTGCACTCGTTAATTAACGAGCAACGTTACGTGCCACTTAAGTAACGATGGGAAACGCACTGATAATATTACGAGGCACTTACTTCCATCTTATGATCATCTTAGTGCTTTAGAAAACGTGGCGTTGGGCTACTAAAAATTAAAGTTGTAGACTATTGCTATGCAGCACTAAACAAAAAATACATTTCAATAAAACGGAGCAATCATTTTAACACCAAGACTTTCCAAGAGTGAATGATCTTATGTAAAACTTTTGAAATGTAACATAACCTACTTTCCTGCATTCTCTAAACTACGGTTTCCTACAGATCTTTGTAAGCCAGCCTCAGATGTGCTGCCACGACCTGGTAAGTCCTCACTTGAAACCACATGGAACGCTACCAAACAGCAGAGTCCCGAAATCCCACTCTGGGATGCCTCTGCAGATAATTATTCTGTTGTCAAAAAAGCTATGCAATGCCAATCAGAGTCAATTGACACAAAACTGTTTCATGGTAAAGAAACTGGATTTTGACGGGTTTTAGAGTCATACTAAATAGTCAATGAATTAATGTAACAAATACATAGAAAATCTAAAGAGTATTACAATTACAGTAAGTATCCAGGATAACATTTCTCTGGAGATTCAAGATGTTTGCAAGATATGGTAGAAGGAAGGAAAATGCAAGAAAGAGCTTTCTCATACTCCACTCTGGTTTACATCCCCTAACCAAAGGTGTGGGGGTTGGTTTACTGACCTAAGGATAACAAAACTAGTCATGAAGAATAGTCCCCTTATCAATTAGGGACACATTCCGATCTTTTCTGGGGCCTCTCTCATATGATAGTGTAATCTTGAGAAGCAAGCCAATAGGCAATAACAAGGAAACCTTTTGTCCCTGCATTTACACCTTACAGAAACAAATGTTAACCGTTATCACTCCAATTATAGAAATTAACTACATAAGTATAAATGCTTTTTACATATTCAGAGGTTCTTCATTATAATAAACAAGGTCAAAGGAGCACATGATTCATCACAAAATACAGTCAAAGGAGCACTCAATGCAAGTGCAACAGGCCATCCTTAGGCTGCAAAAAACCTCCATCAGAAAGATTGCAGGAACATTAGGAGTAGACAAATCAAGTCTGGAACATTCTGAGATAAAAAGAACTCCCTGGTGAGCTCTCAACAAAAAGTCCTGGATGTCCCTGGAAGACAACAGTGGTGTATGATCGTAGGCTCCTTTCAATGGGAAAGAAAAAATAAACCCTCACAACCTTCAGCCAAGTGAAGAACACTCCTGGAGGTAGGCATGTCATTATCCAAGTTTACCATAAAGAGAAGACTTCACGACAGCAAATGCAGAGGGTTCATCACAAGGTCCAATCCATTCACAAGCTTCAATAATAGAAATGTTGCCAAACAACACCTAAAAAAGCCAGCCTAGTTCTGGAAAAGCATTCTTTGGACAGATTAAACAAAGATCAACCTGTACCAAACTATGGAGATGACTTTGAATGGCTCATGATCCAAAGCATACTGCATTATCTGTAAAACACAGTGGAGGCAGTGTGTTGGAATGGGCATCCATGGCTTCTAATGGCACTGGGTCACTAGTGTATTGATCTGACAGAAGACAGAAGCAGCCAGATGTATTCTGATGTGTATAAGGATATATTGTCTGCTCAGATTCAGACAAATTCAACAAAGTTGATCAAGCTCAAATGTATTGACTTTAGGAAAAGAAAAACTTAACTGAAATCCATAGTATGAAAAACTAAATCGAATGGAAAAAAAAATGATTCAAGCGTGGATAAAGTGTATGCTAAAGCAGCGCATGGAAAGGCTTTGATTTATACCTTTTAAAGGTGTGATTCATGGCTAACTGGTTGTGAGAATTCAATGCCCAGATGAAGCACTGCATCCACGCCAATAGATGCTCCAAACATTGTTTCGAGAAAACAACATGATTTGAACGAAGGTGGGAAGAAATTGTAATCTTAAGAGGTAAACGTGGAAAACTTGTTTGAATGAAGACATTTAATGATTTTAGCATGTATGTTTCGTACTATCAAATATTTCAGTTACATTTTTATTTTATTACAGTCAATAGATTTCAGCTTAACTTGGCTCCATAACAAAAACCCAAAACATACTGCGACCCAGGAGTTTTTTTTAAACTAAGTGGAGTATTCTGCAATGGCTGAGTCAATCACCCGATCTTGAACGCATTTCCCTTGCTGAAGATAGAATGAGACAGCTGAAGTGAAGGCCTGGCAAAGCATCAAAGCAGGATACCCCAAGTTTGGTTACGTTCATGCATTCCAGACTTCATGCACTCATTGCATGCAAAGGATTCTTGACAATGTAATAAAAAAGAACATTTCATTCATGATTGTGTTCATTTTTCTAATTCCATTTGAGCACCTGACATAAGGAGACTGTATGAAAATGATTGTATTTCTTAAACATTTCAATTTAAATATGAACGTTTGTACTGCAGTTGCATTTTGTTTGTTTCATTGCAAATCCGTTTTGCTGGAGTACAGAGGCAATATAATACCAAACTGTCACACCCTTTTGTGTATTTCGTGGTTGAGGAGGGACCAGGCGTAGGCAGAGGTAGCAGGTCGGTATACTCTTTAATGTAAATAAACAAACACAAAACAACAGAACAGAAAACAGAGTACCGAGGCAAACTGCTAAATGAAACTTAATACAAGGCGACACTCACCACACACAGCAGATGACATGGAACAATGACTAACAACTGAGGGGAGCAGAGGAGGAACATTTAAACACATACTGATGGGATGATTGGGACCTGGTGTGAACAATGAATGACAAGACAAGACAAATGAATGGGACCGGGATGAGTTCATGGCTGTTGGTGAACCGGAGAATGCGGGAGATGGCACACAAACTGTATTATTTATAATAATTTCCTAATATATGGCTAATAACATTACATTCAATGAATGTATTTTCAACTACAAATTTCCAGATATATTTGATTAATTGGGCTCCAGAAAACAATGTCATACACTCAGAGATTTACAGTGACAGATATTTAAAGAAACAAATCATGACTCCTAGAATTTCAAAAGTGCTCTGCTTTACTGGTGGTGATCAACCCACTCTTCACGCGGAATGACTATTGTGGAGATCATTCTCATCTACACAGTAGGTGAAATTGATACATAATTGGATTTTCTGTAATGGCGCGGGAGGAGGAGGATAAAAAGGAGGCTGTTACATATTCATGTAGAGACAGGGAATATGAGGAAGACCCCCTACATGCCACTGTGACGCTGGGTGGCAATCTTATATTCTATCTAAATTCAGTCACGAATCCCAATTTTAAAAAAATGGATGAATTGAGATGAACGAGGACAAAGGTGCATGGTCAGATATATTGCCTTTTTTGTCTCTTAGTAGAAGTACTATATCACTAGTAATTTTTTCAAAAGTAATAAACAAAGAAAAGGATTGTGGAAGTGATGAGTGGAGACAAATTGCAAAAAATGGAACACCCTACAACTGCATATCCTCTTTTTTAAACCTTTATTTATATCATTATTGCACACACTCATACACTATCAACAACCTGGGAGGAATTAGGGCTAACAGCCTTGCCCACTTTGCTGTGTCAGGGTTTTGATCTACATAGCAACCGACCTGTTGCTGATGAGATTGGCAAATAGCTAGGCTATTTGTTGCCCCCATGGTCTGTGGTCCCCATGTTTTAAGTCTAAATGGCAAATCTGGAAGTCTTCATGACCCCCCCATGGAAAATGTATTTATTTTAATGAATTAATAGATATAGGCTTCTTAACTGCTACTCTGTCTTTAGAACCAAATATACATGTTGATTCATTATACTGTCTAAACTGCATATTGTATTTATGATTAACACTTCAAGTATCCCCCAACATTAAAATAGATCAAAAGACAAGCAAATTTATTCTGGAGGTAGAGGGTGCCACTTTAATTTACATGTTCATTTCTACCGAATATGATTATCCTAACGCATGTACCACAAGGCACTCTGCATATCAGAACCGTGACTATCTGACCGTCAGCACACATCTCCAAGAATTCATCCAGCAGATGCCCTTATCCATAATGACACAAGAAAGGGATGGATACAACATATCTGAAAATTAAGAGCCAAAATCCTCAATGTCGTCACCCCCACATATAATGTTTGTTTTCCTGAAGGCTTATAGTGTAGTATCCTTCAAGGAAGAATAGAATCTACAGAGTGGCAATTGTCAAAAAACCCATATCATTGGATAGTTATCAATGTCTAAATATACTATCCTGAGCATCTTACCAGTGCATTTAGGGTTAGAGTTATACTTAACAGAAAATCTTTAGAACTGAAAACTTTAGAGATGTTCTATAGCTAAGCTATTTCCAGGCAATCCTTTTTAGGGAGAAACCATTTAGTAACTCATAGAACCTTTCCCGCAGTGTTCTGAAGAGAACACAGTGTTATATCTGGAACCAAAAAAGATTCAATCAGTGAGGAAAACATTGTTTCCTAAACCTTGGTACAGGTACACACAGGGGTATATAAGCAAGAGTCATTCTATCATTTTGTAGTGCATTTGCCTCAATTAAGGCTGCATGCCTATCACCCAATCTCATTTTAGGGGATAGGAAGAAAAAAAGAGATGATTACAGGGCACAAATGACAGGTAATTCTGGGTGGTCTGAAGATTTGGAAGGGAACCACACTGTACTTCTGAAAGCTCACACAGATTTTATTATCTACAGCATCTGCCATTTGATATTGGATGGTTCTTATCATCATTACTGATATTACGCTTATTGAAATCAGCCCTAGGTTGAATGAACTCATGTAAAGAGTAATCATCTCTCATCAGTGGAGGAGGCAGAGGGTCTGATGGAGGGAAGAGGAGAAGGGACACCTGCAGTGCTCCACTCTGTGGGATGCTTACCAACAGGAAATGCATTTCAACAGCAGAATGATAGATACATAATGTGTTGGTTGGATAACTGTTGTTTTCAGGATATTGACTGTATCAGAAATGGTTTTTGACTGATTCGCTTTGGGTGTGTTCATGTATTTAAAGTAAATAAAATAGTCTCAAACCTTTTTTGTTAGGGAAACATCAGACAGGGCAAAGATCAAGATTTCATAATCTTTAAACTCAGCGTTTGAGTACTATAATGTTTAATAGCAAAGAGCACATTAATACATGTATGGTCACTATTGGCTTCGCTTGTATCAATGTATTGATTTACAGACTTATTTTCAGCAATCACTCAAGTAAATAATGTGTCTCTCCTCTTTATGGGTGGCCACTGGCATTAAAGACCACACCCCAAATAGGTACACAAAATGACCTAAGAATTAGAAAAACAGCGGCTAGGTCAACAGCAATGTTGTTCAAAGAAAAATTACTGATGAGTAAATAAAACCTATGTCAGGGTGATCCAAACGACCAAATGTGTGGTTATTCATCCAAATGTGTTAAAGAGTGGGTCAAAACACTCCAGCAAGTCTTCTATGAGGGGGATTCTGTGGTTGCTCTTTTTTTGCTATTACATTTTTTATCTTGCAGTTTCCTGCAACTCCTTATAATACATCAAGGGGGGAATACAGGGGAAATATATGTTCACTTGACTGAACACAATACTTTTTGATTCTTTTCACAATAAATTATATTGAAATGTTTTCTGATTAGCAAAACAATATATTGTAATATCAGCTAAGTATTATTAAAGATCACCTTTTGTATGTAAATAATGTCAACATAAGTTTAGTAGAATGAGGTAGTGATATTTTAAACATACTTCACAGGCAGATTGTGACCACATTATTAATCATAATGGTGTGTGTGGTTTATGTTTTTATCTACAGCTTGTTTTGTGTTACAATCTTGTTCATCTAATTTGAATGCAATGTGTAAAATATTATTTCAACTTTAGATCACTGGATGTTTGGTAAAAACAAATCATTCCAACATATCATTGCAACTGACAGTACTGGGTACATGACATTTCATGTGGTGTATTTTATTGTTGCATGCTGGACACTGAATACAGCACAACCTTTTTAAATCTCAGACAGCATATACTGTCCGTGATCTTGAAACAATAGTCCTCATTCATGAAAACTTTTCAGAAAAGATCTCAGATTCAAATTTTGGGAAAGGCTTACGATCATCTCTAAGCATGATTCAGGAAACTGGCTCATCTGGTCTAAATTATTGTGGATGTCATCACAGATGGATAAATCGGATAAAGCCGCAAACGTGAGAACGCTTCACCTTTCCTTACATATGACACACTTGTAATTTATGCGAGTGTGGTGATCAGCAGCCTATGAATTTACAGATTTCGACATAAATTATAGCCTGAAACGGCTTTAACTAGTTGTCATTCTCTATAATAAAATCAACGCAGTTACAGAACACTTGTGTCTCAGCCCAAAGTCAAATTCCTTTATTAGCGCAAGCTCTGCAATCATTAGGGTAACTGCTCAACCCAGAACCACTGGTTTATTTATCCTCTCGCAAGTCAATTTAAGACCTGTTAGCTAATTATTGATGCCAGCCATTGAAATTATAATGACCATGTATGATCTCGATGCATGTGGATATGGCCTGAGTGACACACGCAAAGCAAGTATGTCAAGCGCATTACACACACAAAGACATTTCAGAGCTTACAAACACATGTACAACAGAAATAAGAGCGAAAATGCAGAATAAAGTGAAATATATAATACAATAATGGCCTACGGTAATGATACAATATTTTATATTGTGGTGCCTTTGTCTTATATTCCTTGTCATCTTATTTTATATTACCTATTATTGTAATTAGAATTGTGGTTATTTATGAGGCTGTTACGGTTGTTTTTTTTCATAATGATGGTCCTATTGCGAATAAAGTATGATCTTATATTTTTACGTTTGTATACACGGTCTCCGCTCAGACGAGAATTTGATTGTAGGTATACAACAAAGATAATATTGATGAATACCAGCTCTGTCGGTGAAAGGATCATACATCCATTTTAAGAACACATTTTATCGTACGCAAGTTTCATGAATGAGGGCCATTGTGAGTAGTTGTGTGGTTGATTTTATTCAGCCACTACACGAGTGACTGTTTTGGAAATTACACAACCATATTTTCTTCTAACGTAGTTTCTGCTGTCGATATTTGCAACCGTCATGTACAACTCATGCTTCTGTGAGCCACAGCCGAGGTATGGCATAGGACTGTTTGACTGAAAGAATTCCTAGGAGTTCACGTATCTACAGTGGGGGGAACAAGTATTTGATACACTGCTGACTTTGCAGATTTTCCTACTGTAATGTTTATCATAGGTACCCTTCAACTGTGAGAGACTGAATCTAAAACAAAAATCCAGAAAATCAAATTACATTGTATGATTTTTAAATAATAAATTAGCATTTTATTGCATGACATAAGTATTTCATACATCAGAAAAGCATAACTTAATATTTGGTACAGAAACCTTTGTTTGCAATTACAGAGGTCATACGTGTCCTGTAGTTCTTGACCAGGTTTGCACACACTGCAGCAGGGATTTTGGCCCACTCCTCCATACAGACCTTCTCCAGATCCTTCAGGTTTCGGGGCTGTCGCTGGGCAATACAGACTTTCAGCTCCCTCTAAAGATTTTCTATCTGGAGACCTTGAGATGCTTCTTACGGAGCCCCTCCTTAGTTGCCCTGGCTGTGTGTTTTGGGTCGTTGTCATGCTGGAAGACCCAGCCACGACCCATCTTCAATGCTCTTACTGAGGGAAGGAGGTTGTTGGCCAAGATATTGCAATACATGGCTCCCATCCTCCCCTCAATACGGTGCAGTGGTTCTGTCCCCTTTGCAGAAAAGCATCCCCAAAGAATTATGTTTCCACCTCCATGCTTCACCGTTGGGATGGTGTTCTTGGGGTTGTACGCATCATTCTTCTACCTCCAAACACGGCGAGTGGAGTTTAGACCAAAAAGCTCTATTTCTGTCTAATCAGACCACATGACCTTCTCCCATTTCTCCTCTGGATTATCCAGGTGGTCAATGGCAAACTTCAGACGGGCCTGGACATGCACTGGCTTGAGCAGGAGGACCTTGCGTGCGCTGCAGGATTTTAATCCATGACGGCGTAGTGTGTTACTAATGGTTTTCTTTGAGACTGTGGTCCTACCTCTCTTCAGGTCATCAACCAGGTCCTGCTGTGTAGTTCTGGGCTGATCCCTCACCTTCCTCATGATCATTGATGCCCCATGAGGTGAGATCTTGCATGGAGCCCCAGACCGAGGGAGATTGACCGTCTCTTGAACTTCTTCCATTTTCTAATAATTGCGCCAACAGTTGTTGCCTTCTCACCAAGCTGCTTGCCTATTGTCCTGTAGCACATCCCAGCTCTGGTCAGGTCTACAATTTTATCCCTGATGTCCTTACACAGCTCTCTGGTCTTGGCCATTGAGGTTGGAGTCTGTTTGATTGAGTGTGTGGACAGGTGTCTTTTATACAGGTAACGATTTCAAACAGTAGCAGTTAATACAGGTAATGAATGGAGAACAAGAGGGCTTCTTAAAGAAAAACTAACAGGTCTGTGAGAGACGGAATTCTTACTGGTTGGTAGGTGATCAAATACTTATGTCATGCAATAAAATGCAAATTAATTATTTAAAAATCATACAATGTGAATTACAGACCTCTAAATGCTTTGTATGTAGGAAAAGCTGCAAAATAAGCAGTTTGTCAAATACTTGTTTTCCCCACTGTATTTGTATGATCATTTTCCTCTACTATGGTCCTAGCTCCTATCATCACAGTTTGCCACTGAAAAAAAGGGTTTTCAATGTACACAAAGAACATTTGTCACACCAAAAGCAAAACATCTTATGTTTATTTATCTTCTATGGCTTGCAGAATCATTTTCAGAATAACATTTTTATGGTAGACAATACATCCTACAATCACCAATCTTTTGGCTGAGCTGATGCAGCACATTCTGTGGCATATGTAGCACTCAGCAGGAAACCGATGGAGTGGCTCTTCTGGGTAGGGAATGAGGCTTTACGCCAAGTAAAGGAGTTCAAGAATCTCAGGGTCATGCACTCAAATCTGTGACACCTATTCCTGCTGCTAGCATTCCTATCTGATGGGTTCAATTTTACATGCTGCAGGTGACTCTAACATTCACACAGACAACACAATTTTCTGAACATTTGGCCATTGTTTAAACTTTAAAGGGTAGTGCTGACTACCCTTCAACATTGTTTCGATAAAAAAATATATACTTGTACTCCAATAACTTCTCAAATCTAGTAAAAGACAAGGCATGTTCTTCAACTGGCAAAAACTAATTAGCACATTCTGCAGCTAAAACATAGGCCTTGTTGACCCTGTCACCAAACATAGCGCACATGGTTGTGATCGTAAAGCTAAATTTTGGTCTCATCCCTCCAAATTAGTGTGCCAGAAGCTGTGAAGCGTGTCAAGGTGTAAGTGGGCATTTTTGTGGCATTGGTGCAGTAGAGGCTCCTTTCTGGCAACTCGACCATGCAGCTCATTTTTACAATCGTCATATTGTGCTCCTTGAAACAACCACACAGTCTATTTCCAGAGCAGCCTGTATTTATCATGATGTTACCTGTGGGTTTTTTGTTGTATCCCAGACAAATTCTTCTATCTCACTATCTTAATTTCTGCCAAGGGTATGCAAACCTATGAGCACAACTGTATATACAGATTTTTACCATGCCTCTGGTGCTATTGACATTTAAACTGCTCCATTACCAACAATGGGGGATGACTTTAGGTCTCTAACCTCACTTCCTGGTTTTAAGATGTTCAGTAGGATTCAGGTCTGGGCCATTCCAAAATGTTGCTTCTGGTGAAGCCATGCTTTTGTAGATTTGGATACTGATTTTGGGGTTTTCATTAGTTGTCGGTTAAAATCATCAAAATTAAAAGGAATATATATTTGAAAAATATATTTGTCTGTGTGGAATGACTGTATACATTATACAAGTATCACTTTTTGATGATATTCTAATTATGTGACCAGCATCTGTATTTTGCCAACCACTAACTAATTGAGTGATGCTGTCACCATCTAGTAATTCACCCATGAATGAGAGAGTGCTCAATTCCCAGTGCGTGTGACAAAGTTCACTGAGTCTGTCAGAAAAGGTAATGGCTGAACTCCTTCCGATCTGTAAAAGCATTGTGTTCATGAAGTTAATCCTCTCACCGATTGTTCTCCAAAGACTATTCTTTGCCAATTTTGCTGAAGATCGCCTAGCGATTAGCCTTGTCAAGCTGCATGCCCTCCTTTTCATGATATTCTCGAATATAACATTCTTTAGTAGCATTGTCAACCAGTGATGCGGGGAAAACCCTAGCTCCCTGCTTGTGCTTCAGGAATGTTCTCATGTATTCTGCCGAAAGGTTATCTGATGTCTTGATGAAATCCCAGACTGAATATTTTCACAACACAGTAACTGTAGTGACCACTTATCCTTTTTTTCTGCTATTGTGTGGCACTCTTGGGCAACTGAGGGATTTAAGACGCTTGCATGCATAGCAACTCACCAAAAGTCCAGATGAGATTCAAATATGTTTTTTATTTATTGTTACTAAAATCACAACAAATAAATGTGAATGCTGTAACCTAAAGGTTCTATTAACTTAACTATTTAACAAACAATCTGGAAATCACAGGGTTGTCGAGGTGCTGGTGAGGCGCAAGGTCAAAAAGCTGTTGGGTTCCCAGTCAACCACACCCATGTCACCATTCTTCCAACTTTCTGGAATTTTACCACCTAAAGAGAGCACAATTAAAACCAACACACACTCCAACATAAAGGAAACAAACAGAAACAAGATATGTATCCTACAGTAACCTTTCACAACAGCCTTAACCCGCTCAACAGAAACCCAGGTACATTGAGGGAAAACGTTTTTGACCCCCTGCTGATTGTGTATGTTTGCCACTGTCAAAGAAATCTGTCTATGATATTAATGGTAGGTTTATTTGAACAGTGAGAGACAGTATAACAACAAAACAATCTGAACTGGAGGATCTTGTCAGCGATCTCAAAGCAGCTGGGACCATAGCTACCAAGAAAACAATGGATAACACACTACGCTGTGATGGACTGAAAACCTGCAGCAAAAGCAAAGTCCCCCTGCTCAAGAAAGCACATGTACAGGCCCGTCTAAAGTTTGCCAATGAACATCTGAATGATTCAGAGGAGAACTGGCTAAAAGGGTTGTGGTTAGATGAGACCAATATCAAGCTCTTTGGCATCAACTCAACTTGCAATGTTTGGAGGAGGAAGAATGCCCCTTATGACCCAAAGGACACTATCCCCACCGTCAAACATGGAGGCTGAAACATTATGCTTTGGGGGTGTTTTTCTGCTAAGGGGACAGGACAACTTCACCACATCCAAGGGATGATGGACAGGGCCATGTACCATCAAATCTTGGGTGAAAACCTCCTTCACTCAGCCAGGGCAATGAAAATGGGTTGTGGATGGGTATTCCAGTATGACAATTTCCCAAAATACACGGCAAGGCAACAAAGGAATGGCTCAAGAAGAAGCTTATTAAGGTCTTGAAGTGGCATAGCTAGTCTCCAGACCTAAATCCCATTGAAAATCTGTGGAGGGAGTGGAAGGTTTGAGTTGGGAGCTGAAGGTTTGAGCCAAACATCAGCCTCAAAACCATAATGACTTGGAGAAGATCTACAAAGAGGAGGGGGACAAAATCCCCCCTGAGATGTATGCAAACCTGGTGAGAAACTACCAGAAACATCTGACCTCTGTGATTGCCAAAAAGGGTTATGCCACCAAGTACTAAGTCATGTTTGCAGAGGAGTTGAATACTTATTTCCCTTATTAAAATGCAAATCAATTCATAAAATTTTTACATGCGTTTTTTCTGGATTTTTTGGTTGCTGTTCTGTCTCGCATTATTCAAATAAACCTACCATTAAAATTATCGATTGATCATTTCTTTGTCAGTGGGCAAACATACAAAATCAGCAAGGGTCAAATATTTTTTCCCTCACTGTACATACTTATGGTAACATCATTGGCCTGGAAATATAGAATTCCTGAAGCCTAAGACCCATTTTTAAACATCAAATATCTCGCTACTGTTATTACACTTAGCAGTAGTCTGGGGGTTTATCAGTCATTCTAAAACATCAAACATGAACACAACAATGCAATCATACATTTTTGTATGAAGTCACCAGACACGCATACGTCAATCCGGAAGTTTCGCCTTAACACACGTCGTAGAGGAAGTTCAACAAATCAAACCAGAAGCCCGGCCCACCAGTGTCATAAATTACCAAAGTGACAGAAGCTTTAACACAGTGCTTAATGGTGTCTAGCGAAAATTGCAAACTTGGCATGTTAATGAATGACAAAATGATCTAAAGTTGAGACGCTATACCGTTACTCAGCACGTTTTTAAGCCTTTTTGGTGTCAATCTTGATGATTACGGCTTATAGGAAAATAACCTCCAGTTTTTTTTTATATCAGAAATCTGGCATGGCATGGAGGCAATCAGCCTGGGGCACTGCTGAGGTCTTATGGAAGCCCACGGCCTTCAGCTCGTCTGTGTTGCTGGGTCTGGTGTATCTCATTTTGCTCAAGACCCCATAGATAGATAGATTCTCTTTGAAGTTCAGGTGAGACGAGTTGGCTGGCCAATCAAGCACTCTAATACCATGGGCAGCAAACCAGTTACCAGTCATTTCTGCACTGTGGGTAGGTGCCAAGCCCTGCTGGAAATGGAAATCAGCATCTCTATAAAGCTTGTCAGCATGAAGTCCTGTAAAATCTGATAGACCGCTGCATTGACTGTGGACTTGGATAAAAGACAGTGGTCCTAAACCAGAAAATGACATGGCACCCCCAATCATCACTGACTTTGGAACACTGGACATCAAGCAACTTGCATTCTGTGCCTTTCCCTTCTTCCTCCAGACTCTGGGACCTTGATTTCCAAATGAAATGCTAAATCTACTTTCATCAGAAGAGAGGACTTTGGACCACTGAGCAATCGTCCAGTTATTTTTTCCTTTGCCCAGGTTTGATGCTTTTGACGTTGTCTCTGCTGCTCCCCCGAGTTCTTGAATCAGCATTGTTTAACATTTCTGTTGCTTGTGCAACTTTTCCTAGCACACTTTTCCCTTCCAGTCAAATTTCCATGAAAATTATTTGATACATCATTCCACAATAAGCCTGCCCTTTCCAAATGTTTTGAGATGCACCTGAAATCGCAGTCCAGCCGAACTAGGCTTGCCTAGTTCTTTTTCGTGTTTTAGTATTCTTGAGGACGAGCCCTCATTAGCCCCCAGACAAGCAGACATTGGCTTTTACCTGCTTACTGGCTCGACGCAGGATTCTCATATACTGGAAGTCTGTTCACTCCTCTAATATTTCTCAATGGCTATGTGACGGGTTTTTTAAATGAATGGCGTCCTTTTATGCAATGTTGACGACTGCTCCGCTTGGTGCTGTGTGCTCTTTCCCGGTTCACCTTGCCAGTGTACTAATCACCGTCTGGAGCAGATGGCAGCAGCGCACCCAACACACCTTCACACCTGTTTCAGCCATTATGATGTCTATTTAGGGTCCTTGCTTTTCAGCTCCACCTCACAGGTTACTGTGTCTAGGTCTGAGAATGTCTGGTGCATTTTCTATAAAGTAAAGAAATGTAATTCTTTGTGTAGGTGTTGTTTTGTTACATTCGTTTTTGCCTCTCCTTTGCGCACTTGCTACTCTTGCACTTCACAGAAAAACCTGTCACCATCGAGGCACTTTTTGGGAGGTGTTTCGCTATAGTTTGTTAAAATATATATTCTCATTTTTCCTGTGCTGCCTAGTTCGTGATGAGTCAGGGTGTGCACAAAGATGTGGCTGGAGCCTCTGGTCGTGCGCGGGAGCTAGAAAATAGACTGCATCATGGAGAGACAGATTGCAACAGCGCTCAGCGAAGAGATATCGCACATGGCCACACGGTGGTGAAGGGAGAGCCCTATTGAGCCAGTGTTGCTGTGCCTCCCATTGTCGACTGTGTTGAGTCTAGCCATGCCCAGGTAAGAGAACTCTGGAGAGCCTTGCATGATAAATATGATGGCAATCCAGAGAGTTGCCATGGTTTCCTTCTCCAATGTGAATTGTATTTCAGGGATGAACATTACACAGATTACAAGAAGGTGACCACGATAATCACCCATGTTAGATGAAAAGTAACTGAATTAAGCTTGACACAATGTATGAGAGTATTAACAATCTTTGAACAGGACACTAGGTAGGAAATGTGATGCCCCATTGCTGATGGGTCTCACACACACTGTCCATACCTCCTGAGAGGAGTTTTCCATGTGACTGTCATAGACTTTATGAATGGGC
This sequence comes from Esox niger, assembly GCA_016801105.1. Taxonomy (NCBI): domain Eukaryota; kingdom Metazoa; phylum Chordata; class Actinopteri; order Esociformes; family Esocidae; genus Esox; species Esox niger. Next base: position 28,223 of record JACXGJ010001930.1, read on the forward strand.
CGTGGTTGGAACATACTATTGTGAAGAAGCCTGTCTTTACCTGATGATACGCATGTATTTAAATTCTGTACTCTTGTTCGAGGACTGGTACTTCGTTATCTTGTGCTTGTCCTGAATTGTGTAATGATTGGCTATGACCACTGACTGCCTCCTATGTGTATTGGTATAAAAGAATGTGTTCACTTTGTATTCATTGGAGAGAAAATGAAAGAACTATGGAAGGTTAACATCATAGCTTCATGCTGAATAAAGATGATTCTCCCCTGACTTCTGGTTGCATTAATTTTGTTAATGGATCACAAATGGACGGAAACCCACACCCTCTTAACTGGGCGCATCCTCGAATGGGCAACGGCGCTATGGGAACGACCTGTTCTGAGCTGAGATGGGGCACTTCCGGATGTGGTGTGCCTCGGCCCTGGCGCAGGACAGGAAGGGGGTGTGTAGCCAGGTAGTGCAGTCTAGCACAGAAGGTGACAGTCTTCCCACAGCATGAATGTACAGATAGGCCAACAAAGAATTGTACATCTTTTTGAGAATTGTACTTATATTTCACTTACTACTTTAATATATGTTGCATGTAGCCACTGAAATGTTTTATTTAACAGCATCACAATTGCTTTTATTGATATGATACTTTTCATATGATACGTTTTTTTAGTATGCTGCAAATTATATTTTGTGCCTGTTGGGTTGCACCTACATAAATTGATGACCTCACTTGGTCCAGGCAAGTGAAAACTCTGCAGTGAAAACTGCCCAAAAGCAACTATGCTTCCTGAGGAGAATGCATTATTTCTCAGGCTGCATTACCGCCTGCTACGGCAGCCACTCTGATGGCAAGTCCCTCCGTGTCATCGGCTGAAATCTCCCCTCCGTGCAAGGCATCTACCATACATGATGCCTTAGGAAAGCATGGAGAATCATCAAAGACTAGAGCCACCAAGACTATGGTCTATTCACACCGCTGCTGCTGTCTGATTGACACTACCAGAGCAATGGAGCATGCACTTCAATTTTTTCCCCTCAGGCCATAAGGCTCTTCAACCAACAGCAATGATCTATGATCATACTGATCACACATGAACATTCCAAATGCACTGATGTCATTCTATGTACATTTAATGTACATTAGAATATTATTTTGTATATTCCATTCAGAGGCATATTACACTGTGTATATATATATATATATATATATATATATATATATATATATATATATATATATATAACACACTAAATTATATAATAAATATGCCTTCTATTATATTTATAATATTCAATACTTCTACTCATATTGTTATTATTTCCCATCTTACTCTCTTTAAAATGACTGCTATTTTAAATTTGTATGTATATTATTTATTATTGCTTTATATATTTCATAATTCTTACTATGTAGATGTGTGCTATGTTACAGGAATGTCACTGATCAGAATGACGCTGTGTTATTCGGTGCATTTGATAAATAAACTCTGAACTTGATATTACGCCCACACACACATTATATAAATGTTTAATGAGTGGAAGACTCGAGATGTGACTTTTCTTTTTTCAATTAATACGCATTGTCTCGGTCAGCAAATTTCTGCCACACTAGCTCACGTTCTTTAGCAGCTGATACTTTATTTTTTCTTTAATATATACTCATATTCTACATGTGCATTCATTACTATATCCAACTCCACTGGGGAGAAGTACGGGAGAATACCTTTTTTTCCTGTTGCCAGGCAAGCAAGCAAGCTTATTTATATAGCACAATTCATACATAGAAGCAATTCAATGTGCTTTACAGTGAAAATAGAAATAATGCAATAGAATCAAAACAGTCAGATGATAGCACCAGAACTTACATTACAATTGGTAAAACAAGCAAGATATACATTTAATAACAAAATAAAGAGAGAAATAAAAAATACAGCATAATAATAAAACATATAATAAGAAAAGAGAATATAAAATCACAGGAAGCTATAAAAGATGTAAAACTAAACAGTGCTGTTATACAAACATAGGAAGCTATAAGGCTCACAGTGTGGTTAAGTTTAAGAGCTCAGTAATAGACACACTTAAAGAGAAGTGTTTTTAGCCTGGATTTTAAAAAGATCTTCTGGTAGTTTTTTCCAGATGTGTACAGCATAACTGATAAATGCAGTTACGCCATGTTTAGTTTGGACTCTAGGCTCTACTAGCTGGCCTGAGTTCATGGATCTAAGAGCCCTGCTCGGTTTATATTCTTTAAACATATCAGAAATATATTCGGGTCCTAAACCATTCAAAGATTTATAAACTACAAGCACCACTTTAAAGTCTATTCTGTAACTGACCAGAATCCAATGCAAAGATTTAGGAACCGGAGTGATGTGCTCTGTCCTCTTGGTCCTGGTTAACATTCTAGCAGCTGCATTCTAAATGAGCTGCAGCTGTTTTACAGTTTTTAGGGGGAATCCAGTTAAGAGGCCATTACAGTAGTCAACCCTACTAGAGATAAAAGCATAGATGAGCTTCTCTTGGTCTTTTAGGGACACCAGGCTTTTGATTCTGCATATATTTTTCAGATGATAGAATGCTGTTATGGTGACCGATTTGATATGAGTGTTAAATGTGTGGTTTGAGTCAATCAGAACAGCCTTGAACCTTGTTTTTGAGGGCCCGAGAATCCAGCCCTTTATTAATATTTGTTCTTTTATTTTTGTTGCCAAACACAATAATCTTGGATTAATATCTTGGTTTAATTGTAGACAATTTTGGTTCGTCCAGGTATTTATGTGCTCTATACAGTGACACAGAGAGTCTATTGAGCTGTTGTCATACGGTTTGAGAGCCATATATATTTCAGTATCATTGGCTTAGCTGTGGTAGTTAATGAGAGAGAGATTGAAAAGAAGCAATGATGAATTACTTTATCTGCGTTCAATTGATGAGGGCTTTTTATCTCCTTGTGCACGAGCTTTACTCAGGGTTAACTTACCACCTGTTCTGAAACCGTCAACTCAACTTTGAGTCAGTCAAGTTGGACAGCTCAGAGTCAGTCAACCCAGAGTTGTGGTTTCAACCCAGAGTATGTTAACCATGCTTTCTGAAATAACTCCATAGAGTCTGTGTCTGTTTGAGATTACGTGGTGCCATTTGCATTTTCTATAAAATCAGGATGCGTAATTCTTCAGGCAGTGTTGTTTTGTGACTTTAGTTTTTCCTTCTCTTTTAAGCACTCGCGTATATGTGTTCATATGTTGCAGAGGCTCCCTACTGATGTTGTGCTTTAAACTGTTTTACATTTTTTATTATTATTTAGATTTTCATCCATGTAACTTTAGTGTCTTGGTTTTGTGTTTGTGTGTCTTATAAAAAAATGTAATACTCAATAAATATTTTTTGTTCAATGAATGATTGTGTTTTAATGAAATTTTAGGGCTTCACCTCTGTATAAACCTTTGTGTAAATGTAACAATCTGCTGATGATGGATAATGCAAGTTCTTTAGATAATGCTGTTTAGACATCGATGTAGGGTATTTTCTCACTAAAGGACTGAAGAGTTTATCCAAGCGCTGGAGCGTGAAGATTGAGATACCGGGTGGTAAAGTAAACAGTATTGGTAGCTGTAATTCATTGAGAGTGAATATATAATGCATGTAAAGACATCCCTGGAGAGATCCACGTAAGACATTGATGCAATGATCAACTCACATAGGGACTGACAGGTTCATCCTAGCATCGGAATGTGAGGATTGAGATACCTGGGTGTTGAAATTCATGTATTCCCCCTGGAGACAGCTGAGTTATACAAGTGTAATAATCTGACTGTTTTAATTCTGTTGCATTATTTGTATTTTCACTGTAAAGCACATAGAATTTCTTCTATGTATGAATTATGCTATTTAAATTAACTTGCTTGCTTGCTTATGTTATAGGCCAAAATCTGGGTAATTCTTAGATTTTTTTTTTTTCTTTTGCTCAATTTCATAAGGGGTGCCAATACGTCCTGAATTGACTAACTGTTGCTGATAAAGAAAGGGGATGTTGATACGATTTTTTTGTTAAGATGTTGAAAATAATTACTAGATTTTAAACTATATCTCGCAACAGGAAATGTTTTCAGTCCACGTAAATCTGCATAAAATCCCTCTTTAGTTAATCCCTCCTGCTGCAGCATTAGAACCATCCCTTTCCTATGAATTGCTGGCTTAGCTAACTTCAGCAAATCATCAATCTTACTAAATACTTACAAAAATGTTGTAGTATCAAATAAGCATGCTTATGAATGTCAACATTATTTGCAGATTTATCATTTAATCATGCAATTTCAGCCTGACGTAGGCAACTGTACCAAAGATGACACCACAATGATGTGTAAATGCGGTCTTCAACTCCTGCCAGTAGTCCCTCAGCCTGCTGCTCATCCATTACATGTACCCTAGCTTCAGTCACTGTCTCACTACTTTACAATCTCACTACTTTAAATTTTCCAATACAAAAAACCTGAATTGTATAAAGAAGTTAAATGGGGTTATTTAAATGAATAACATTTTATAAAAATGTTTTGTCAGAAAAATGTTTAGGCTTTGTGGTCACCGTGGTAACTAACTTTCCTTTCGTGGCCTTTAACACTGAGAGCTGAAGAATTATGCTATTTTGACTTTTAAGGACACCAGTCTTGGAAGCAGAAGGTTTCTGGTTTGAAACATGGCTTCATTTTAAACAATTCTGCCCAAGGTCTGAAGAAAGAGCTTGTTAAGACCAGATTGGCTATTGGACCTTATACTCTGTTCCTTAGTACCATATTCCTTCAAAATTGGATGCGTATTTTCTCACCAAAGTTGCGGGTGGATTTCAATGTAATGCAAATGCACGTAATTTCCTCCAAACTGTCCATTCAGAAGGAAATTACTTGTGCAGCGCTACAGTTGTAAAGCTGCCAGTTATATACCAAAGTATTACTGCTCCTACATAAGCCGTTCAACATCCCCCCACCACTGTTTTGTTACATCACCCCAAAACTTTCCTCAAGATGTGTGGTGTAGCTCTGCTGCTCTCTTATTTTTGCGGTCTCCAAAACGTCTATAGTTGGCTAATGTAACATAAAATATATTAATGGTGGAGTCTCTTGATGTCTAGTTCTAAGTGAATCAAACAAATATAAGCTAATCACGTTTTACCTGCTCAGCCACTGTGCGTGACAAATGTCCCCATCAGCCTTAAATGCACCATCTACAAATATAATACCAACAGACAGTTTACTGAAAATCTAAGACAATTTATGACCTTAATTTCCCTCATTTTATAAGACCAATTCTGAGAAAGTACATTCTACCAGAAAATGTGAAATCATGATTCTTTTGAGATCTTGTGTTTTTATGACCCAAGTGTATTATTGCTAAAATGTGTAATTTGTACATTAAGTAGTATTGCTATGGTGAAATGCCTCTTTAATTATAACACCACTCGTTTAGATTCAGGCACATAATATTTAGAAAATAAAGGGGGAAATTCAGTTGTCCATTGGAAAGTCATTTTCACATTGCATAACGATGTTCATGGTGTCTTAGAATGACAATGAAAAACATTGATTAATACTAAGTACAGCATAAGAGCCAATCAGAAGTGTTTTGTATAATTTCAGCCAGTAGTTATGAAATTGATGCTCAGAAGCTAGAAGTGATGCTCAGAAGCCCAGAAGTGTCCCCAATTTTGTACCCCATCACATTAATTGTGTACTCCATCCCCCATTTCTTACTAAATGTTACTACCTGCAAAGATCTGAAATATAATAATTTAGCAATTCTTGCAAAAAAAAAAATTAATCTTATATCACATATATGTGGTGTGCTAAAGATGTGGGAATCCATCATTATGATAATATCACTTATTGTTCTTGGAGAAGGATATTTCCAGCTACCCGTGAAAACCTTGTTAGATGCCGCATTGAATTGAACATGGTCCTTGGCATCACCCCCTTTGTGTCTACTCACACCACTCCAACTCCTCCCACTGTAAAATCACTGTAATGGGATCACATTGAGCCTAATCACTTCAAATTACCCCCCTTCATCTCCCCTGCCTTCCCATTTTCCAAAACAAACACGGTCGGTTTAATTATGAGGCTGGTTTGCAGGTCTGGTAATGGCAGGTGTGTTCCCTTTCTTCTCTCTTGCACCAAGATAACCTATTAGATCAGCTTTTAGGACTAAAATGACAGGTATTTGGGGGGAAAACAGAGCTTTGCAAACAAGCATTTTATGGTAGGACAAGTCTGTAGAGGAGTGGGAGCTGGTCTTTTGCATAGCACAGTCTCTGCAAAAAAGTCCTTTCAATTTTCTATAATGTCAATGTAGAAATACATAAGTGTTTAAAAATGTCAGCATAATATATACAATGGCTCTCAAAAGTATGTGTTGTTCTAAATTAATTCATAAATAATTTATTGTATTAATAATTTCTCCCCTTTACCTAATATTTTCATAGAGGCCCCTTTTGCAGTAATTACAGCAATGGATCTATTTGGATTAGTCTCTACCAACTTTGCATATCTGGACACTGCAACCTTAGATGGGGACAGTTGGTGAAAAGCACTTTTCAGCTCTTTCCACATTCTTAATTGGATGGTGGTCTAGCATTTAACTGGGCCTCTCCAGGCTATTAATCTTTTTATTTTTAAGCAATTCCAGTTTGGCTTGGGCTGTATGTTTGGGGTTATTGTCCACTAGAAGATGAATCTTCCCAGTATAAATCTCCCAAGTTCCAAGTTTCTTGCAAAATTATGGAGGTTTTCATATGGAATTTCTATATACATCAGTTTTTGCTCTCTAGCTGAATTTATTTTTTATTTTTGCCTGATCAGACCATAGAATATTTATCCACTTGGTATAGGGGTCTGCTGCATGCCTTCTAGGAACTCTAGCCATGATTTTATGTGAGTTGCATTTTGCCATTTTCACATAAAGGCCACTTTTGTGATACACCTGGATAATTGTTGCAGTATGCAAACCAGCTAAATAATATTTAGCCCTGCAAGACTGTAACTACTTGAGAGTTACCACAAGCCTCTTGGTTGCCTCCCTGGTTAGTGCCCTTCTTGCTCTGAAACTCAGTTTATGAGGACAGCCTATTCTAGACAGGTTCAGACTGTCATATTCTCTCTAGTTCTTAATAATGGACTTTACTATGTCCTGGGGTATATTCAATGCCTGGGAAATGTTCATATAACCGAACCCTCGATTCATATTGGCTTTGAGTGTAAATTCGTTTTTGTGATGTAGTTTTTGTTAGTAATTGTACAAACCGACAGTGGCACCCCTCAGAGACAGGTATATTTAACCCAAAGGTGACTTCTAAAGACAGTGGTTGCACCACAGGTCATTCAAGCTTACTTACAAGATTACTGCAAAGGGGTTGAATACTAGTAATTGTTTTCAGATTTATATTAATGTATAACAATTGGAATGTAAAATTGTTCATATATATATACAGCTCTGGAAAAAATGAAAATACCACTGTACCTTTTTCTTTCCTTTCCAAAAACATTGAAAGAAAAATGTTACCATTGATTAATCACCAAAATGAACAAATATTACTTTGGTGAATAACTGGCAGCTTTGCAACCATAGCACTGTGCAAGTAAGTCAAGAGCTTGCTTCAAAAATACAAAACAATAACACTTAACTTCATACTTAAATCTATGTCTAGAGGTTCAAAGGTTATAGACTATTATAACTGAAAGGGGTCTTGCATTGAATTGTATCAAAATAAGTTTGAATCTAATCCTGGGAGAACTGATGAGATTTGATTGAGAGTGGATTGGAGTGGATAGCAGCTGTATTGATGTTGTCAAAGGAGATCTGCCCATTGTGCCCCATCCCCCAGACTCATTCTCCTGATTGAAAGAGAGAGAATAATAAGTGTGCAGAGGTGGCACAGATTGGCACATATTTCAATCAGCAGCCTGTCGTCATGGGTTAAGCTTAGTAACACATACATCTGAATGGTGCCTTATGCGTTTCTTCTTGTATTAGCACTACATATTTAATGCAAAGTTGCTACAAATCCCTCAAAAAAATTACACGCCCACATTGATAAATTGTATCTCAGTTGAACAATAATTCCAATAACTCCTGGTTTTGGAGATGGCCCAAAGGTGTATTTCTAACCTGAAACATAATCAAGTATTGCTGTTGGGATGAATTGTATTTTTTGTATCAGTGTTTTTTGCCAATTCCGTGGTGACATTGAGTTTAGAAATGGAACTCATAAAAGTGGTTATTTTATCAGCTTAGTTAACAATACTTTGTAGTCTCATCATTTTTGTAATGTGATGCTGAAACTTAGCTGCTTTGGAGGATCACGACTTTTCAGATTTCTTTTAGAACGGCTTTGCTGGGAAAAGTTCTTGATTCATCCTAGGTCCCATGATGGCAATTGTCTGATAGTGGATTTGATGTGCTGTTTGTCTCTACTCAGCTGAATTTCCATAATCTTGGTGACATTTAGTTTTAAGGACAACTGTTGTCCACTGTCAACAAATGTGTTTGAAGACAGTTTATCAAACAGGGATCACACTAAAAGCAATATCATCTGCATATTTTAATAGCCATTCTGTTGGGTGCTGCATTGCATTGAATAAAAGTTTATGATTTAGATACTGACTCACCCACAGAATAACATTCATATTGTACATTCTAAACTTTCAATTTTACTCTTGCGAGCTAAGAAGTTGTGCTATGGAAGGCAGTTTTGTTATTGAATAGGATCAATCTAATATTTTTTTCAATATTTCTAAGATTGGCTGTATTGAGTATAGCATTATGTCGTGCTGGATCAGTATAATACATTATTTTACTTCTAGTAAGAGACCTTCTTGATGTATGTACATTTTAGAAACAAATGTGTCAAATTGTAGTTTGTGCAAATCTTGCCATTGGGGAATTCAGATATTGAAACCTGGTTGCTGACATGAATTATATGTGTGCATGGTGCTTGGCGGAAGTTTTTATTACTAGTTTGAGAGACAGAGGTGGCATAACATGACAGGTGAAATAAAATTGATAATCTCGTTATCATGGCAGCTGTCAGTGGGTGGAACATATTAGGCAGCATGTGAACATTCAGTCCTCAAAGTTGCTATTTTAGAAAAATGGGCAAGTGTCAGGATCTGAGAGACTGACAAGGGACAAAATGTAATGGCTAGATGACTGGGTCAGAGTATCTCCAAAACTGCAGCCCTTTTGAGGTGTTCACGGTCTGCAGTGGTCAGTACCTATCAAAAGTGATACAAGCAAGGAAAAGCAGGAAGGAAAGGCGAATGGGTCATGGGCAGCCAAGGCTCACTCGCATGTGGGGAGTGAAGGCTGGCCTGTGCGGTCCAATCCAACAGACGAGCTACTGTAGCGTCTGAGTACACAGTGCATTGCCGCAGACCAGTCAGGGTGCCCATGCTGACCCCCCTTGGGCGTCAGACTGAACAATGGAGCAATAGAAAAAGGTGGCCTGGTCTGATGAATCATGTTTTCATGTACATCACCTGTGCATCGCTTACCTGAAGAACACACAGCACCGGGATGCACTATGGGAATTAGGCAAGCCGGCGGAGGCACTGTGATGCTTTGGGCAATGTTCTGTAGGGAAAACTTGTGTCCTGCCATTCATGAGGATGTTACCTTGGCACGTACCATCTACCTGAGCATTGTTGCAGACAATGTGGACCCTTTCATGGCAACGGTATTCCCTGATGGCAGTGACCTCTTTCAGCATTATAGTGTGGCCTGCCACAAAGCCAAAAAATGGTTCAGGAATGGTTTGAGGAACATAGCTACGAGTTCAAGGTTTGATTTGAGGAGCATAAAGGTTAAAATTAAGAGACCACTACAAATTGAACGGTTCTGTTCCTCAATCAAAACGTAGGTTTTCAACTTTTTTGGAAAGGAACGAAAAAGGTGCAGTGGTCTCCAAGTTTTTTCCGGAGCATTATATTTACAGTTGTGCTCAAAAGTTTGCATACCCTTGGAGAATTGGTAATATATGTACCATTTGTAGAGAAAACATGAGTGAGCAGGCAAAACACATCTTTTATTTCTTAAGGGATTCACATTCTACTGTAGGTCTTAACGGAATAGCACAGTCATTAAACAAAACATGGCAACAAACAAAAAGATGAACTGACTGTCAGGACCGGAGGTAGGGACCCAAACGCGGATTGGGAGAGAGAGAGAAAGACTGGCAGGCAGAGTAGTTGGGGACAGGCAGAAGGTCGATGCACGAGCAGGCGGCTGCAGTACCGACGGGTGGCGGGCAGAGTAGTTGGGGACAGGCAGGAGGTTGATTCACAGGCGGGCGACTGAAGTATAAGCAGGGAGCAGGCAGAGTGATCGGGGACAGGGTCGGAGAATGGGAACACAGAACGTTGGTTTGAGAAGGGTGAGAAAAGGCATGCAAGCAGGTGTGTGTGAATGCGCACCAGGAACAAGTAAGGGGGAGGATGATGAGCCCGAGTGATCATGGCTCAGGGACACGCAGACCCACCTCCGCGTGATCGCAAAGGCTGGGGTGTGACTGATAATCTATGCAGGGCCGGAGGGTGTCAACCTTCATTCCAACAAAGAAAAATCCTGCCGCCAAAGGAGAGGAGGACGGACGGATGCAGCCCGAATCCAGGGTGTCCCTGATGTATTTTTCCATTGCCTCCTTCTCGGGCTTAGAGAGGCTGTAGAGGCGACTCCTAGGAAAGGTGGAACCAGGAAGCAGTTCGATGGCACAGTCGTAGGGCCGATGAGGTGGCAACGACAGTGCTCCCTGTTTACTGAACACTTCCCCTATGTCGTGGTAAACGGTGGAACTCCAGATAGGTCAGGGGTCGGTGAACTGGGTGTCTGAGCACTCGTGGTCTGGGCCAGGCCGCGCGCAGGCAGTTGGCGTAGCAGTCAGAACTTCACTTAACGATGCGTCCTGCTGCCCAGTCGATCACAGGGTTGTGCTTGGTCAGCCAGGAGTAACCCAAAACCAGCGGTATATGGGGGAGCTGGTTACGAGGAAGCGAATCGACTCAGAGTGGTTTCCGGAAAGCAGTACTCTTACAGGTTCCCTCCGAAATGTAATCCTGGCCAAACCCCTGCCGTCCAAGGATACGGCGTCAATAGCCTCCTGTAGTGGTTCTGTGACTAGCCCCAGTTGGGTGACCAAGGAGGAATCCAGGAAATTTTCATCAGCTCCGGAATCGATAAGGGCCTGAATCCTGAGGCGATGGCCATCATAGCATATGGTTGCGAACAGGAGAGGTCCGTCGTTGGGACAGGCGTGTGTTCCGTCCCCTCTTATTGAACACAACCCAGGCGAATAGGATTGGTCTCCAAGCCCTGGGCAGTAGCTGGCGCGCAAGGAGGGGAGCTTCCTCTGGGCTCGCCTGGTCCAAGAGGCGGCGACGGAACTGATCAGCGCCGTCTCTCCCTGTATTGTCCCTTGAGAAGCGATCGCCTGGCGCAGGGAGTCCAGCTCCGCTGGGTCCTCGTCTGGCCGGATCGTACTGTCGGGACTGGGGGTAGGGACCCAAGCGCAGACTGGGAGAGAGAGAAATAGAGAGAGACTGGCAGGCAGAATAGTCAGGGACAGGCAGAAGGTCGATGCACGAGCAGGCGGCTGCAGTACCGACGGGTGGCGGGCAGAGTAGTCCGGGACAGGCAGGAGGTTGAATCACAGGCGGGCAGATGAAGTACAGGCAGGGAGCAGGCAGAGTGATCGGGGACAGGCGGGAGGTCGGAGCACTGACTGGTTGCGGAGTTGCAGGCAGGGAACAGGCAGAAAAATCGGGGACAGGCGGAAGGTCGGAACACAGGAACACAGAAAGTTGGTTTGAGAAGCGCGAGAAAAGGCATGCAAGCAGAGACCATGATCTGGCAGGGAAGAGACGACAGTGGACTGTAGATATACTGCAGGGGAGGAGGTGAGTGGGAACAGGTGTGTGTGATTGCGGACTGGGAGCAGGTGTGTGTGAATGCAGATTGGGAACAGGTGCGGGGGAGGATGATGAGCCTGAGTGATCATGGCTCAGCGTGATCGTGAAGGCGGGGGTGTGACACTGACGCCTGTTCAAGTCTGCACACCCTTAGTTCTTACAAGTGTATTGTTCCCTATAGCATGCATCAATGACAGCTTGCAGTCTTTTGTAATAGTTGTCTATGATGCCCGAATTCTTGCAGGTTGTGTATTTGTCCTGGCAAAATACCCATTTGTCTTGGCAAAATGCATCCAGGTCATGTAAAGTATTTGGTCATCTTACATGAACTTGTACTTTTGAGATCTCCCCAGAGTGACACATTGATATTAAGGTCAGGAGACTGTGAGGGCCCTCCAGAACATAGGGTCATTGCCATGCTGGAAAGTCCAAGGGCAGCTTTATTGCAAAATAATGCAAATTGTCAGCCAACATTTCCTGATAACAGGCTGCATTCATCTTGCCATACATTTTCACAATATTCCCTGTACCTTTACAGCTCACACACCACCAAAACGTCATTTGTCACAGCGGGGATGGTATTCTGTTCTCTATAGGCCTTGTTGACCCCTCCAAACATAGCTCTTACAGTTGTGACCAGTGTGCCAGAAGATGTGAGGCTTGTCAAGTTCTTGTCTGGCATTGTCACGTCCCTGCCTCCACGTCCCTGAGCAGTGAACGCACACCTGTTGGTCACCCACGCCCACACCTGTTCACAATCTACGTTCACACACCTGTTCCCACTCGCCTCATCACCAACCGTATTTCTACTGTTCCCTGTCATCTATCCCCTGCCAGATCAATGGTCTATACTCGCATGCCATATCTCGCAATTCACAAACCCTCATTCCGATTCTCCGTGCACCGACCGATCACCTGTCCCCGACTACTCTGCTTGGTCCCTGCCTGTACTGCTGCCGCCCGCTCGTTTACCGATCTTCCGCCTGTCCCCGACTACTCTGTTTGCTACCTGCCTGTGCCGTCACCTCGTGAGTCGACTCACTGCCCGTCCCTGACTACTCCCCCTTTCCCCCTCTCCGCGCTTGGATCCTTACCTGTACTTGTGACAGGTATATTGTAAACTGGCTTTTTTGTGGCATTGGCGCAGTAATGGCTTCTTTCTGGCAACTGGACAATGCACATTTTTTATCAAGTATCATCTTATTCTGCCCGTTGCAACAAACAAACCAGCCTTTCTCCTGAGGTTACCTGTGGGTTTTTCTTTGTATCCCAAATTCTTCAGGCAGTTTTGGCTGAAATCTTTCTTGGTCTACCTGACCTTGGCTTGATATCAAGGGATATCAAATGTTTAACTTCTTAATAAGTGATTGAACTTTGCTGACTGGCATTTGCAAGGCTTTGGATATCTTATTATTTCCTTTTCCATTTTATAAAGTTACATTACCTTGTTACACAGGTCTTTTGCCATTTATTTTCTGCTTGTTATGGCTCAGTATCTAGCTTTTAGCCTGTGTGTGTGTGTGTGTGTGTGTATATATATATATATACACACACACACACACACACACACACACACACACACACACACACACACACACACACACACACACACACACACACACACACACACACACATATATATATATATATATATATATATATATATATATATATATATATATATAGACATACATACATACATATACATACATACATAGATACATACATATATACAATGGGGAGAAAAAGTATTTGATACACTGCTGATTGTGCAGGTTTTCCTACTTACAAAGCATCTAGAGGTCTGAAAATATTATCATAGGTTATTTCAACTGTGAGAGACAGAATCTAAAACTAAAATCCAGAAAATCATATGAGTAGAACCCCAAGAACACCATTCCAACCATGAAGCATGGAGGTGGAAACATCATTTTTTGGGGATGCTTTTCTGCAAAGGGGACAGGACGACTGCATCGTATTGAAGGGAGGATGGATGGGGCCATGTATCGCGAGATCTTGGCAACAACCTCCTTCCCTCAATAAGAGCATTGAAGATGTGTCGTGGCTGGGTCTTACAGCATTACAATGACCCGAAACACACAGCCAGGGCAACTAAGGAGTGGCTCCGTAAGAAGCATCTCAAGGTCCTGGAGTGGCCTAGCCAGTCTCCAGACCTGAATCCAATAGAAAATCTTTGGAGGAAGCTGAAAGTCTGTATTGCCTAGCGACAGCCCCGAAACCTGAAGGATCTGGAAAAGGTCTGTATGGAAGAGTGGGCCAAAATCCCTGCTGCAGTGTGTGCAAACCCGGTCAAGAGCTACAGGACACGTATTATCTCTGTAATTGCAAACTAAGGTTTCTTTACCAAATATTAATATTAATATTGCTTTTCTGAGGTATCAAATACTTATGCCATGCAATAAAATGCAAATTAGTTATTTAAAAATCATAAGTGTACCGATGATAAAAATTACAGACCTCCACATGCTTTGTAAGGAGGAAAACCTGCAAAATCAGCCGTGTATTAAATACTTGTTCTCCCCACTGTATATGTGTGTGTGTGTGTGTGTGTGTGTGTGTGTGTGTGTGTGTGTATTGCTGAGAGCCGGCCAAATAGAGCAAAGTGAGTGGGTCTCTTAGTGAGTGGGTGCCTGACAGACCTCATTGTTAAATAGTGTACTGGTTGGAAACGCAGACTGCAACATAGTCAATCAGGGTTCAATTCTCTCCACAGACAGAACAAATAAGGATTTGTTCAGGATAGAATAGAAATTTGCTGTCTACAAGCTTTAGTAGCAACATGATAGTAAGCCTAAAGTAAAACATAACAGACAACAAACATATTCCTTTCAATTTACATTGTGTTTTTCACCTAGCGTAGTGGTTAGCTATTTAACTGTCATTGTTTTCTAAATAAACAAACCTGCCATGGAGTCATTATTTTCATTATATGTACTCTATAGCTATTAGCTAGCCATCTACAGTCATGCTTTCTAATTTAACACATTGAATGTAGCGTAGCGATCTTGTTATCCCTGTTGTTGCTTTTAATGTAGGGAACTAGTTCCGGAACCGTGAAGTTTTGACTAATTGTTTGCCAGAATTTAGAACCTCAACGGGAATCTGCTGTATTCCGTGTGTCAATGTCATTACCAAAGAAACAAGAACAAACTCAAAAGTGTCCTGCTGTGCTTTGGTGTCTGGTTGTTGCCTTGGTTAGGCAATTCCGGTTTGCAAACCTAATGTGACTTCAAACCAAACACAATATTGGTCGTTTGCATTCCCTGCCATACGTGTTCCAGTATCAATTCACAATGTGACTTCGACGCTGTAAGTCAGGTGTACCTTTTGTAGTTGCTTGATTGACACCACATCTTAACACGCATCACGTGCAAAACTATCCGCTGTTTATATAGCATAGTGGTTAACTTGGAGACTTGGAGATAAGCTGGTACCAATGAGTCCGGCTTTGTGTATGCAGAGAAGACCAGTTTATCAGAGCATGAAGAGCATAGTGTGCTGAGTGTTGTGGGGGTAGCTGTGACAAAGCAGATGGGCTTGTGATCAACTACATTGAATTAATTGAGATGACTATTAGTGCCGATCCTGTAAATTACAACACAAAGGTCTAGGACTAGTAGGATGGTCACTTTTACAAGGGTATGTTTTGTGGCATAGGTGAAGGATTTATTGCAAAACAGGAAACCAATTCTTTAATGTTTAGTCTGGATAGTTTTCAAATGACACCCCTTTTAATCTATCTACATAATAGGGAGAACACATAAATGCCCTTCATTAATTAGGTAATGGGTATAAGTGTAATAAATACATGCCTGAATATACCGATCTCAACTTTAAGGATAAGAACTAAGAAATACAATTTTACTGACTAGCGGTCTGTGTTAAGAGATTTGGTTAGGGTACTACTTTAACTGTTGTTACTGACATGTATAATGTTGAGTCATCAGTATAATAAGACAAGAGGCTCCACAAAAAGGGATCATATGTATGTTTTATTTTACTGTACAACTAGCATAAATGACCAGAATACAATTGCAGTTCATGTTTTAAGTTAATATTTCAAATATTAGTTTCTGCAAAATCTTTCTAATGCCTGGGATATTGCCCTCATATTCGCTATATCTCCAACCCTAAACCACTCTGGTCTAGCTGATACTATAAATAATACTTGAATTCAATCCTGTAAACATTAGAGACAGTGACCCTTTAAGGCTGGCAACAACAGAAAACAATAAGGCCCAGGTAGACAGCCCTGCGATACTCTAGACTAAACTAAATATGCATTCAGAGGTTTCAGTTAAAGAAGAGCTTCTATGTTTTATTACATAGGCAAGTCACACAGTCCTGGTAAGACTAACTAACTGTTTCCATAAATAGTAACCCTTGATATATTAATCTGAAGATTTAAACTAAACCTTTTGTACTGATGACACTAATACATACAGGTATAAAGGACAAATGGGGACAATGACGCTGTTAACTGACAGACACACTTACCCTATGAGGTCTAAAACATGCCGGTTTTCTGTTCTACCGCATCTCTAGTATGGAAAAGTATTACTTAACATCAGTGATGACAAGCAGGCATATACAGAGAATCTTGGGGCAAATTACTTGGTAGAAAATATTTCCATTACTTTTTGCCTTTTTTATCTTAGTCATAAGAAATGTGTATGCCCCAGGATCTGGAGGAAAAAGTAATTCCACTACCAAAGAAATGTACAGAACTTGTTTCCAGTGCCATACAAACGTTGTGTTATTTCACGGGTAACAAATTGCGAAAATACTAACAGCATGCCTTTTGAGAAGGATCTGCCCCAAAACGACGGATTGATGATTGGCTGTAATAATTAGTAATTTAAAGATTAAGTCAGCTGTATTCTTAGACTTTGGTGCAGCTTTCAATGTCATTGACTCTTATTAAGAAATCATAATTTATTTACAGGTCTTAATCTTCTACTCTCCCTGACCAGCCAGCTTTACCCAAAAATGTGTAGAGACTAAGACCAGTCCCGGGAGGATGGAGAACAGGATCTGATGTAAATAATTATTTTAATAAACTATTTTTATGCTTCTTTACAGGAATGTAGGGAAGGATTGGATAGTGAGCTTTAAGCTGAAGCTTTTCTTTACCACAGAGGAGTACATTCTGCTAAAGAAAACTAGTAAAGAAATCAGCATGAGTGTTTGGGAACCAAAAGACAGAACTGATCAAGTGATAAGGTTTTTGATGTAATTTTGAAAAGGTAAATACTTTGTAGGTTGTTAACTCACTGATTAACGTATGAGGAAAATATGAAATGGTTATCCATGTTGAATTGATATGCTTGTTTATATGCTGTTTGACTACAAGTTTATGGATGTCATGGGTGAGACCCCTAGCTGTCTTGTACAGAATTACCTTTTATGTTATATTGGGAAGAACACAAGCAGTGAAACATGCTTTTCTATATGCCACAAAATTACCATTTTCTTCCTGGAAGTGCATTGTGAAGTGCATTGGCCACCACTGTATTTCATAACTTAGCTAATCAAATTGAAAATAGAATACTTAAAAGTATGCAAATCTTTCCAAGATTGCAATTGATTATGAAACATGTTTGGATTGCATAGGCAACAACCACATGTGTGAAAAAAAATGATCACAAAAAATATGACTTTCTTCAGTTCTTCAATGGCAAGTACGGAGAGGACAAAAAAAACACACTGTTGAAAGCTTGCTTCCTAACCCCCTTCTCACATGCATTTCTAATGCACTCAATTCGATTTTGGTGACCTCTTATGAACAAGCAAACAAACTAACTTTAACCTCTCCTGGAATATGAAAATGACTGACTTATATATGAAAATGACTGACTTATATAGAAGTCACTGTTGCTGTTTATTCTCTTGGTCACTGAATCATGAATAATTTTACTTGAATATACCTGTGAATTCTTAGGTCACTTGACATAAAAACAACAGCAATACTGAGACATAATAGAGTTTGAGACCCTGGAATGGCTTATTCTTAAAATGTTTGTTATTCTTAGTTGTGGCATGGTGAAAAAAACCTTGTTCTTTGGTCTTGTCCAGAAATATATATATATGGCAGATGCTATTTGCACCCATGTGTCCATAGCCAACAATGCTATTTGCACCCGGGGTGGAATTAAAGGCAGATGCTATTTGCACTTAGGTGTGAACTCTGTTACTACAGTCTAAAACGGAACCGTTAGCACTATTTTTGGTGGTTAAATACTTAATATAGCTACAATCCCCTCCAAAGGTATTGGAATGGCAAGGCAAATTCCTTTGGTTTTGTCACTGAAGACATTTAGGTTTAAGATCAAAAGATGTGTATGAGACAAGAGTTCAGAATTTCATCTTTAAATTCCTGGTATCTAGATGTGTTAAACAACTTAGGACATATCACTGCTAGTATTAGAACACAGCATTTTTAGGTGAGCAAAAGTAAAGGAACAAATAAACTTTAAGTAAATAGCGTTTCATATTTGGTAGCATAACCCTTGCTTGCAATAACTGCCTCAAGCCTGCGACCCATCGACATCAAACTGTTGCATTCTTCATTTGTGATGCTATTCCATGCTTTTACCGCAACTTCCTTCAGTTCTTGTTTGTTTCAGGGTGTTTTCTCCCTTCAGTCTCCTCTTAAGGAGGTTAAATGCATGCTCTCTTGGGTTACGGTCAGGTGATTGACTTGGCCTGTCTAAAACCTTCCACAAAGTCCTTTGTTTTGTTGGCAGTGTGCTTTGGGTCATTGTCCTGCTGCATGATCAATGCATTTCTCCGTAAATTGGCAGACACAATGTTTCTGTATACTTCTGAATTCATTGTAGGTGCTTTCGGCAATGACAGGGTTCGGCATGGGCACCCTCATTCTGACACCTTTATGTTAGTACCAGCATTAACTTCTTCAGAAATTCTACCTAGAGTAGCTTCTAACACATCAACTTTGAGGACAGAATGTTCACTTGCTGTGTAAAATATCCTTTCAAATGTAAGGTACTATGATAACGAGATAATCCGCGTTATTTACCTCACCTGACAGTCAATGTTATGGCTGATCGGTGTAAACCCTACAGTCAATAGAAAATAGGGTAACACTTTATTTAAAGGCCATATGCGTAACACATTATACAGCCTTATGCATGTCCTCATAATGAAATATAATACAGTAATAATGCAGTATATGCATATATATAGCAATTTTAGAAACAAAAAATCCAACAAATAACAAACTGAAATCCTATTTCAAGCAAGAATGGGAATTTTACTTTAAAAACTACAGCAATTGGTCTCCTCAATTCCCAAATGCTTAAAGAGTATTGCTAAAAGAAGTGGTGATGCAACACAGTGGTAAACATGCTTGTGTCCCAACTTATTTGAAACATGTTGCTGGCACAAAAATAAAAATGGGTGTATATTTTTCCACAAACTTTACTTTTTTTACATTTAATTTGTTGTCTTTGCACTATTTTCAATTAAATATAGGGATATTTAAGTTGCATATCATTGCATTCTGGTTTTATTTGCACTTTATGCAGCATCCCAACTCTTTTGGAAACAAGGTTGTATATTCTTACCTTAAAAAAGCTGTCTTTATATGAAACAACTACTCTCATATCCCCATCATTCAAAATGTTCACTTTAAGGTGATAATATGAATTGCTAGTGCCCGCTTAATATGGAATTCACACCAACTGAAGTGCATTGTTCTGCACACCTCATAAAACCATATTATAATTCAGTATTGCTTCTGAGTGGTGTCATATCTTCTAATTTGTTGCTCTGACCTCATGCCTTTCTTAAGTTAAGATGAGATTGATTTGGGAACATACTGTAAATGACTGTTCTCTTATCAAAGGCAGGGCCAAGTAACCACATCACCATGCCTTTAGTGAACCACTCTGGGCAGTGTCATATTATGATAGCATGACCGCATAATAATCTCCCATAGAGGTGATCAACTGGTAATTTCTACAAACCTTTTGTGGCCCACTATGGGCTGTGACTTGAGCTCAAAGCTAAAGCTACTGTACATGCTGCTCAGATTATTCTAAGCAATTGTTCTACCTACCTTATCTATCACTTCCATGTCTACATCTTATTCTCTGTATTCATAATTAAAAAACACACTTTAGTATTAATCTAGTCGATATGCTTTCTTTATAGAGATAAGTCATATACAGATTTAATTAAATGGGGGCACTGTTAGTGTTGGAAAATGTGATTGGATATTGAGATAATAAATTCCTCCTAGAGTACACTCACTGACATCAACTTCCTGTTTGAGAGGACAGATCAATATCCTTTAGAGTGAAATAGCAGGGAAATTTGAATATTTGTGAATATATATGAATTGTTCTTTAATATTAAAAACACATTTTAAATGAGTCTTGGCATCAGTGTTTTTTGTAGTCATTTGTCACTCTGGAGATGCTACTGTATCAAGTGCTATATTTTGCACAGGGTGAGATATTGGGTTAGCGAGTATTAAGGCAGACCATATTTGAGATGTGCTGAAGTCAAAATGTGTTATATTTCAGCAAAATAAGGGACAGTGACAGGACTACTAATAGACTTGTGATTTCTAATTGCATAATTCAGCACATCAATAACCAACAGACAAACTGTTCCCCAATTAAAGGGGCCATATGTATATTTTCACTGTACTACTAGCATAAATGACCAGAACACATCTGTAGAGAATTTTTTAAGTGAACTATTCAAATAAGTGTTTCAACTAAATGATGCCCATTGAAACCTATTTCCCAATCTGTTGGTTTGCATTGTGTTATACTGACAAACGTCTCTTTTTTAAATTTACATGCATTTTCATAGAGTCTATGATCTGTATGGCTTTTCCATGCCAGAAAAGTCACAATATAACCCTATACAGTTTTAGTTAAGGCTTATTAAAACTACTGTATGTTGTAGCCAGCAAATGTGTTTGTTTATCCTGACCCAAAACGCATGCACAATGCATACTTCGAAAATCCAACAGAAACAGTCACGATAAAACCATAAACCTTTATTTCAGACATACTATAATGTACTGTGGGGCAAAAAAGTATTTAGTCAGCCACCAATTGTTGTTCTTGATGGGGATAACAGTTTCCATCCATCATCAGCTAGCTTCTTTAGCTACTCTCCTAGTTTAAAACATAATTTCAGATCAAATGTGTCTGTGAGGGCGGAATATCTTTTGCATCCAAAAGCTAGCTTTTTAGTGAAGTCATTTTCTGGCCAGTAGCCCAGGCTACATTGAGGAAAGGAATGGGAGTTTTATCCCCTCATGCCCATGACCAATGCATGTCCTGCTACAACAGATGTGTAACACAGCTGTTCCGGCATCATTACGTACATACAGATACAGTGGGGCAAAAAAGTATTTAGTCAGCCACCAATTGTGCAAGATTCTCCCACTTAAACAAATTAGAGAGACCTGTAAATTTCATCATAGGTACACTTCAACTATGAGAGACAAAATGAGAAAAAATAATCCAGAGAATCACATTGTAGGATTTGTTATGAATTTATTGGTAAATTCCTTGGTTAAATAAGTATTTGGTCACCTACAAACAAGCAAGATTTCTGGCTCTCATAGATCCTCTGTCCTCCACTCGTTACCTCTATTAATGGCACCTGTTTGAACTTGGTATCAGTGTCCACAACCTCAAACAGTCACACTCCAAACTTCACTATGGCCAAGACCAAAGAGCTGTCAAAAGACACCAGAAACAAAATTGTAGACCTGCACCAGGCTGGGAAGACTGAATCTGCAATAGGTAAGCAGCTTGGTGTGAAGAAATCAACTGTGGGAGCAATTATAAGAAAATGGAAGACATACAAGACCACTGATAATCTCCCTTGATCCAGGGCTCCAAGCAAGATCTCACCTTGTGGGGTCAAAATGATCACAAGAACGGTGAGAAAAAATCCCAGAATCACACTGGGGGACCTAGTGAATGACCTGCAGAGAGCTGGGACCAAAGTAACGAAGGCTACCATCAGTAACACACTACGCCACCAGGGACTCAAATCCTGCAGTGCCAGACGTGTCCCCCTGCTTAAGCCAGTACATGTCCAGGCCCATCTGAGGTTTACTAGAGAGCATTTGGATGATCCAGAAGAGGATTGGGAGAATGTCATATGGTCAGATGGAACCAAAATAGAACTTTTTGGTAAAAACTCAACTCGTCGTGTTTGGAAGAGAAAGAATGCCGAGTTGCATCCAAAGAACACCATACCTACTGAGAAGCATGGGGGTGGAAACATCATGCTTTGGTGCTGTTTTTCTGCAAAGGGACCAGCACGACTGATCTGTGTAAAGGAAAGAATGAAGAGGGCCATGTATCGTGAGATTTTGAGTGAAAACCTCCTTCCATCAGCAAGGGCATTGAAGATGAAAGTGGCTGTGTCTTTCAGCATGACAATGATTCCCAAACACACCGCCCGGGCAACGAAGGAGTGACTTTGTAAGTAGCATTTCAAGGTCCTGGAGTGGCCTAGCCAGTCACCAGATCTCAACCCCATAGAAATTCTTTGGAGGGAGTTGAAAGTCTGTGTTGCCCAGCGACAGCCCCAAAACATCATTGCTCTACAGGAGATCTGCATGGAGGAATGGGCCAAAATACCAGCAACAGTGTGTGAAAATCTTGTGAAGACTTTTGACCTCTGTCATTGCCAATAAAGGCAATATAACAAAGTATTGAGATGAACTGTGATGAAAATTACAGGCCTCTCATCTTTTTAAGTGGGAGAACTGGCACAATTGGTGGCTGACTAAATATCTTTTTTGCCCCACTGTAGATACTGAAGGTTTTAGCCAGCAATGTTTTCATCTTCGATTTGCCTATGAGGAGATCGGTAGTGGTTTGCTTCGCTAACCAATACGCTACTTAACGAGGGGAATTAAGTCAGGCAGTCAATCCCTCAGTCACTATTCTTTTTTTTTGTCGTCTTTGTTTGTCTTGCAATCTCTATATAAATAAATCTGTAATTTTGGGCTACTAGAAGTCACATAAAAAGTAAAAAAAAATATATTATGCAGATTAGATGTAATTTCGGTTATTACATTTCAATTCAATATTTTAACATACTTGGGTGTAAAAGAAAACTAGGATCCACTTGTTTTTCCGACATGACTCATCTCCACGAAGTCTGGACCCATGTGGTCCTGTATGCAAGATTGCCAGATTTAATTCACAATAAACTGTATTCTGCCGCTATCTCCGGAAAAATAATGTACTCATCCAAGCCCATTAAAAATAGCCCAATTGCATAGGAAACAAAATCCCAGCTGGCAAGTTGGCATGACCAATGGACAAGGACAAGGACAGACAGGTGAGAGGGGTGGGTCAGCAGAGTGGCAGCTGAAATTGTCAGGTATCATCTTGATCTGCAACACAACCAGGAGGACTTTGGTCAGGGACGCACTGAGTCAAGCCTGGTACTTCACAGGTGTGGGTCAAGACCTCATTTCCTCTTAAGTTTAAATTGACAGAAGTCATGCATTATTTTGAAAATGCATTCCTTAGATCAACAAAGATTCTAGTGGAGAAGGAGAACTGACCCTACTCCCCCAGCACAATAATATAGCTGCAAAATACCTTGGGGTTGAGACAGGGGGTTCCAGTGACACTGTGGCCCTATCCGGGGAGGCCCCAGACTGGTCCCAACACGCAGGAAATCAATCCACCCACATTGCCAAGCATCAACCAAAGGGACACCATCCAAACGCAATCATCCAGAATGAGTGCCGAGTATTGCCAGCAGAGTACAGCCCAAATTGCACCAGTGCACAACAGAGAGACAACAACAAGCCAGTGACACCGCCAACGAATGGCATTGGAGGGAGGGCATCCCAGTGCTGATGAGAGCCCACCTGGCAAGACAGCAAGGGTGGACAGTACCAGGCCTTTCTGGTCACCTTCACGCCCCTGGGCCAGACTAAACTTAATCATAGACCAGGCTGAAGAGATGCAACTTTAGTAGACCCTTGAAAGTTTGCATTCTGTATATTAATGGGCAAATCCTTTCAAGGTAGTGGAGCTCTTTGGAATGAGAGAAGGCCCTGCCTCCGCTGTTTAGAAATTTTAGGTACAATTAAAAGGCTTGCATCTCGCAATCTAAGGTTATGTGCAGGTATGTATGGCTGGATCATTTCAGCGAGATCAATTGGAGAAAGTCCATGTATTGATTTTCAGGCTAACAATCAAACCTTAAACTCAACCCTAACCCTAACAGTTGAAAGAGTTTAAAAGCAAAGAGTTCTCGGTTATCCACTTCCTAATATCTGAAACACATGCTTCCAAAGTAGCACATTTTGGGGTTTCTCAATGCTTCATCAAAATGTATAACTGTGTGTCATCAGCATAGCAGTGAAAATTGACATTGTGAATCCAGATTACATCACCAAGAGGCAGCATATATAGTGAGAACAATAAAGGGCCCAGAACCGAGCCTTGGGTAACACCAAAACATACTTTTGATTTGTCAGAGGATTTACCATCCACACATAAGAACTGATATCTTTCAGATAAATAAGATTTTAACCAGGTTAAAACATTCCCACGTAGCCCAGTATGGGTTTCCAGTGTCTCTAAAAGAAGGGATTGATCAATAGTGTCAAAAGAAGAAGCAACAGGACGGATGCGGAACCTTTGTCTGAGGCCATTAGAAGGTAATTTGTTAGCTTCACAAGTGCAGTTTCAATACTATGATGGGGTCTGAAACCGGACTGGAGCAATTCATAAATGTTATTTGTCTTCAGGAAGTTGTTGGGAAACAAATTTTTCTAAGATTTTTGAGAAGAATGGGAGGTTCGATATTGGCCTATAGTTGTTTAATGTGTCTGGATCCAGATAAGATATTTTTAGAAGAGGCTTAATCTACGCAATTTATTGTGAGTTTGGTACACTTCCAGAGGAAAGGGAGCAATTTATTCTGTTCCAAATTTGCTGACCTAACACCGAAAATAGCTCCTGGAGTAATTTTGTTGGAATCGGGTCAAGCTGACAATTTGTGGGTTTCGAACTCATTACACATTTAGTGAATGTGTCGAGCAATACGGGATCAGGAAGTTCCAGTGTCCCCATTGACACCTGGTCAGGGAGGTTCAGGACATTCTCAGGACAACTGAGATTTTGGGGACAATATTTATTTAAAGGGGAGTCAGTAATTTGTTTTCTAATTGTGATGATCTTTTCATCAAAGAAGTTAATTTATTCATTACAGCTAAAGTGAAGACCCATTTCACTTGTTGAGCGTTGCTTTTTATTTAACTATGCAACCATATCAAAGAGACGTTTTTTATTTATTTTCGTTCCCCTCAATCAGGTTGGAGAAATACGCTGATGTGAGTGCTTTTTGGTATTTTAGTGTGCTGTATATCCCGGCTAGTCTGAATACATCCTTTGTGGAGCCCCACTTTTGCTCCAATTTTCTGAAAGCTTGCTTGAGTGTTTTAGTATTTTCTGTGTACCAGGGAGCATGTTTCTTGTTTTGTATTTCTTTTGTTTTTAGTGGTGCAACTGTATCTTAAGAATTTCACAGTGTTGAGTTTAGATCCTCGATTTGATCGGTTGTGGATTTATTTACTTTGTCACTGATGAGCAAGCTTGGAAGAATATCAAGAAATCTATTTATAGTCCGAGAATATATAGAAAGGCTTTTGAAACTCATTGTCTGCGGTGCAAGTGGACTTCTTGTTTTAACAGTGAATGTTATAAGACAGTGATCCGATATTCCTCTATTAAGGGGCAACATTTTTAGATCTAAAATATCTAATTCTCATGACAGGACTAAATCTAAGGTATGATTGTGGTTGTGCGTTGGACCTGAGACATGTTGGAATAAACCCATTGAGTCAATTATGGCTTCAAAGGCTTTTTGAAGATGTTGGTTTGACTTTTCCATATGAATATTGAAATCGGCAAAAATATGAATACTACCTGCCATGACTACAAAGCTGGACAACACAATTCTGGAAACTCATTGAGGAACATGTTTAGCAATTCCTTTACCTTTAAAAACCATCATTTTGTAGTGGAAATAAGTGCATGGACTCAGGAACCCTTCTGAAAACCATTGGCACTCAGTTAGGAAATCTTCTCAGAAAATATCTCAGATTCAAACGTATGGAAAGATTTATGAACATCTCTAAGTATGATTCATGAAACTGTCAAACCTGGTTAAAATTAGTGCAGATTTCATGGCAGACTGATAAAGCCGTGGACACGAAATTGCGAAACACCTGTCCTTTTTTACATTTGACATACCCATAATTTATGTGGGTGTGGCAAACAACAATTATGAATTAACAGGTTTCAATATAAATTATAGCCTGAAACGGCTAATTAACCATTCATCATTCTCCAGAAGGAAATCAGCACAACGGAACACTTTCACGTCTCAGCCCAAAGCCAAAGTCCTTAAAAAGAGCAAGCTCAGCCATAATTAGAGTCAATAGTCAATTTAAGATCTGCTAGCTAATCAAGATGCTAGCCACCAAAAGTATAACGACCATTTAGGATCTCCAAATATGTAATGACTTTGGACAAGCAAGGCAAAGCAAGTTTGTCTAGCGCATTACACACACAAATGCATTTAAAAGAGAGAGAAAATGCTAAATAAAATGTTATAAATAATACAATAATAGCCTATGGTTGTGATACAATATTGAATATTGTGGTATGTTTGTATGTTTTATATTCATCATCATCATCTTATTTCGTATTAGGCCTACCGTTTATTATAATTATAACTGTTGTTGTCCTTACTGAGGCTGTTACAATTGTTGTTTTACGTGATAATGATGGTCTAATCAAACATGATCTTATTTGTTGACGTCGGTTTACACAGTCTCCTACCAGACAAGACTTTGATCGTATGGATACGACAAAGATGATATTAATGAATACCAGCTCTGTTTGTGAAACAAGATTTTTTCTGTTTGAGCAAATGCTTGTGAGGCATATCATGGTCATTCCTGTGTCCTCTGCAGAGGAAGAGAGGAGCTTCAGTGCTCTCAGAAAGCTGAAATTGTGGCTCAGATATGATATGACACAATCGCACATCAGGAGATATTAGATCAGGGCAGGTCTTTTAGGGTGGTCTAAGCGGTCTGGTGAGATCAGGGGATAGTGGAATGATTGTTCTAATGGTTTACTTTGTTGACTTAATAAATTGTTGCCCATTTCTTCAATCTTGCCTGCTTATGCTTGTCTGTGAGTAAAAGTACTATTGTAAGTGAAAACAACAAAGCTATAAATACTGCCACCTAGAGCTACTGTTATACATAATCTGTTAAAAGATGGTCCGACAAACATGCACTGTATGGATTATCTAGCCCCATGAAGTTATCTTGCTTCTTTTATCTGTTTTTATTCTTGCCGGACTCTCATCTAATAAGCACACCAAACGTGTTGTAAATGTGTCAGTGACTCTATAGAAAAGTCATAGGCTATTTCATTTTTGTAATATGGGTTTTTTGGTTCCAGTTTGCAAAAATTTTTTGAGCAGTAAATGCACATGTACTGTAGGTCAAATGCACCTTCTGTTCAAGAGGTCAATTAAAGAGAGTCATCAAGATCATCTGATGTTTAGCTTAATTTTTTTTATTTCCGCTCAAATTAATGCACAAATATTTGGCTCCTGCAGCTTATGTAGATGTCCCTAACAAAGCTGAAATCAAACCTACGCCCTTGGAAGAAACCATACGTTGACAAGATGGGTGCTAAACTGGCCTGCCTGCAGTCCAGACCTCTCAAAACATTTGGCACATTATGGCCAAAAATATGGAGACCGCAAACTGTTGAGCGGCTGAAATCCTATATGAAGCATGTTTTCCCAAAGAATTGGAAAACATTTCACTTTCAATACTACAGCAGTTGGTCTCCTCAGTTCCCAAATGCTTACAGAGTATTGTTAAAAGAGGGGACATAGTGGATAACCTGCACCTGCCCCAATTGTTTTTAAACATGTTGCTGTCTCAAAATCTAAACGGTCATGTATTGTTTAAAGAAACATTTCTCAGTTTCAACATTATATATTTTTTCTTTGTATGATTTTCTATTTAATATAGGAATGCATGACTTGCACATAATTGCATTGTTTTTATTAGCATTTTATGCAGCATCTCAACTTTTTTGGAAACAGGGTTATAAATCCCTGATGAATACCAATATGCAGGGACGCCAAAAGGAATCTCCCAAAATGTATAAATAGCAATGATGTTCTGTTCATAAAACACATCATGAACATTTATTGTTTAACGTTTTAGCTAGGTAGTACTAAATGCCCAGATTGACTGAATAATAAATAATTATATTTAAGCCAACACCCCCTGGACCCGGGACAACGTTACCGCTGACGTTACCCCCCCCCGTCAGCGTCACTGCCAATATGTACCATGGAAATCTAAAACATGTAGGGCAGGGGTGCCCTGGAGCAGGGTTGAGAAACAATGCTTTAGAGGATGCTGGCAAGGGTTTCTGAAAAACCTTGGGGGTATAGCCTGTTTGAGACCAGACACAAAGTCCTCCTGATTTAGTCAGGAAAGTGTGTTTTTATGTCAGCAAGTGGCATTGATAATGAAGGAGATGTGCACCACTGGTTAGATATCCCCATTTCAATTTGAATGCATCATTTTCTACCTTTACTGTAATGTTTCCTTCCAAAACATTTGGCATAGCAAATTGGTTCGGAAGCTTGCGGCGTTGCACATGTACAGTAAATAGCTTGTCAGATTCCGTCCATTTGATATCCATGACCAAAATCAATGCAACCTGAAGTCAGGAGAGAGCCATCTTTATCCAGCATGAGACAACGATGTTAACCTTCCATAGTTCTTTCATTTTTCTCCAATAATTACAAGTTAACACAGAATTTTATGCCAATACACATAGTAGGGTTACCCCTCCTATAAGAAAGGCTTATCCTACATGGTATGCTTGTATGGTAAGTTCCAATCTCGGCTATGGTCCAAACTCCCCTATCGTCCATAGGTCATTCAATATAATCTATGACAGTCATGTTTTGCAGTTCCTAGCCGGAGGTGTGGACAAGGTGTTTGGGGCTTATCTGTTATGCCCACCACATCTTATCTATGGTCAGTTGTTTAGCGTTAGTCAGCACATATGCGTTGTGTTAAGTTTCTCATGCCATTTCCTGTCAAGCTCTAAATGCTGACAAATTTTCCAAGTTAATATTGTAGTTACAAAAGGCTCACGTCCGGACCACTGAGTCACAGCACTCCCTGGGTGCACAGGAACGTAGGTGGCAACAGCAAGGTTGGGTGTGGGGTGGGCAAGTGTTATGGAATTTCTAAAATGTCTTGGTAGGGCTGAACTACACCCGTAGGACTTGCATAGAAAGTGTCTTCAAGCAGTGAATGTTTCAAACTTTATTCTTCACGATTATAAACTAATTAACACAATTTACAGACAAATCAAGAGATACTTAGGGCACAGGATTTCTTCATGTACAGTGAATGAGGGAAAGCAAAAGGGAAGTGTCTGTGTTTACAAATCTATGATAAACAGCATTAAAAAACTGCAGTGATAATGCCTTGCTTGTCTTCCAGTAGTTTCTAAGCAAAATGCCATGTAGGCATTGTGATATCTGAAGTATGTACAATGCAACAGGGACCACATGGGCCCTTTATATAACCCTACAAAAGTACTAGTTTAAAATGGACTAAAGTGGGGGTGAGTGCAGCTCGACATTTAAAAGCACCATGCTCTTTGTGTGGTACTTACTCCATGGCTGTGGTGATTTCTATAAATTCCAAATAGCGATATTGATGTCTGTGCTTCCATAGAGTATATGTTCTATGGCATATTCTTATGGTCTGAATAGCTTTTATTATATCAGCAGGGAGTTTGACTGGGAAAAGTCAAACTTTTTATGTTGGAGGGGTAGTATTTAGGGCCTCAATTTACAATAAAGAAAGAGGGGTAAATTACACCAAGTACAAAACTGTATAGAAATATGGTGGTACATCAACAGTTTTTTTTCTGTTAGTCACTCAATAAGCCATGTCAGCAAACAAAAAGATAGCAATGTATCTACACATTTGCATTCTAACATATTTGGTAGGTTATAGGAGAGGGAAGACTCAACAAGCTAGGTAATGAGAACACTGACAGCTGTATACATGGCAACAGAGTGATTTAAAAAATCTTAATAAATAATACTTTAACAACGTCATCATATTTCCAAGTAACCAGTTTACTATTAGAGAGAATTGTCACATTACTGTACAGACACATTCAGATGCAAACATGTTTGTACAGTAGTAGCTAACTGTTGAATCTCAGTTGATCTGCGCTTCCGTGTTGCTATGATGTAGCAAGCGGGAGAGGGGTTAAATAAGTTAAAAAAACAATAATTACCATGCTGATCATCAATGTTTTTATTTATATATGGTTTATTTATTTATGTTTTTATTTTATTGCAATTAATGTCTGTATTCTCTGATTAACCAGCACAAAATCAAACAGAGATTATGACGAACAAATTGTTTTCCATCCTAATCAAAGTCCGTTGTTGTGGTCATTAATATTTTTATGTTCATGTTCTATCTTTTTCCGGTAGTGCTTTTTGTTTGGGTAAACCTCAGATGTCCAAATAAGGTTACCTAACTGCTAATGAAAAATACAATGGTGGCTAGAACTGTTGTAGTTAGTTATGGGAAATCAAGGCTTTATGAAGCATTTGAGACTTTTGCCATTAGGATGAAACAGAAAAGGAACCAGTTGTTAGATTCCACATAGTCAAGGCTAATTTAGCCGACCAGCAATTAAAATAAATAGTTATTGTTACCCACATAGGTGACCCTGTCTTAACCACTACACCACAGCGCTACACATTTAGCCATGGGCCAAACACCATTAAGCATAATGTTAAATTGACTAATGTTTCTTATTATTATTATTATTAAACGTTTCTTACTAAGTTCACCTCCACCACAAATAGCGTCTATAAACAGTATGGTTTTTGCCACTAGCCGTTTTAACAGGTTACTAGCCAGTAATATGCTTTATCAGTATTTACTAACTTCCTAGGAAATCATTGAAGAATTGAACAAATTGAACGAGACTGAAGAGGAACTTTACCCTGCCAAAGCTATTTCATTTCATGGCACAAAAATATTTGTTTTTCTTTCATTTGTGAATGACATTGAAACAATAGCTATCAATAAAGATGACGATAACTATTTCATCAAGTGAAAAGATGAGAGAATTGTGGAATGGACCATAAATAGTCGCAATACTGTACAACCGTAGTTTGATTGCGGACCACAAATAAAATTAATTGATGTCATTGCTCTCAATAGATACAAAATTAGATCTTCCACATGAAACGCACTGTCTTTAACCACTAATACGCAATACAATACGCAATACTGTATAACTGTAAACAGTTTTAGTTGAGGCTATAACGTAGCTACTGAATGTTGTAGCCAGCTAGATTTTTTAGAAGTTTTTGTCTATCCTGACCCATTACAACCGTGAACAGTTTAACTGCAGCCCGCTATTAAAATTAAAGGATGTCACTGCCCTCACTGGACTCAAACTCAGGCCTCCCAAGTGAAGAGCCCTGTCTTTAACCACTACGGCACACTGCTACATGTTTCACCAGTCACTAGACACCACTGAGCATTGTGTTAAACTGACTGACATTTCTCATTAAGTTTACTTCCACTACAAATTGCGTCTATGAACTCTATGGCTTTTGGCTGATTTAACAGCTTATTAACCAGTAATATGGTTATTAGTTTCTACTAACTTCCTCGGAATAGTCATTGAAGAATCGAGCAATTGCTAGCAAGACGGAAGATTAACCTTTCCCAGCCAAACCTATTTAATGCTGTTTGTGAATGACACTGAAACAATAACTGTAGATGACGATAACAAACTTTCTCAAGAATTGTGGAAACCCCAACTCTTTTACTACCTTAGGGGTTTAATTACCCCCAAAACAGGCACAGATGCGTACCACGAAAATACACCAGAAAAAGTCACAATATAACCGTAAACAATTGTAGTTTAGGCTTACTACAACATAGCTACTGAATGTTGTTGCCAGCTAAGTTTTTGTCTGTCCTGACCCCCCAAAAAATGCACGGATGCATACTTCAAAAATCTACCAGAAACAGTCACAAAATGACCGTAAACTGTTTTACTTTAGGCTTACTATGTAGATATTGAAGGTTATAGCCAGGAAAGTTCCGGAATATTTGGAACAAATCCAAATGCATTCTTGGTTTTGACTGCAAGGAGATTCAATCGCAGGACCTATAGCTTGCTGGTCTGATTCTCTAACCACTACGCTATTAAACAAGGCAAGTCAGTCGGCAGGCAGGCACTCACTCAGTCAGTAAGAGATATTCGCTCTTCTTGGCCGGCTCTGCTTATGCAGGGTTTGTGCTGATGACACCTGCTGGTCAGGAATACATTTAATGTTTATATAAACATATATATTTTTTTATGTTTCTATAAACAATAAGAATAGAATATGAAGTTTGAATACCACATTCTTCATCCCATTACAACTAGCTTTTTTAAACTGCTCATTCGTAATAATGTCTTTTTAGGACAATTGTGTGGTAAAATACACAAAATATAACAAATAATTTGATAGACAATAAACAGTAAACAGTATCGTCTGAACTCAAAAAGTTATCTTCTTGCACCATTACCTGTTACTGATGAGTTTGCAATGCTACCGTCTATGCAATCATTGGTGTAAAAATGTTGACATTTGTTTGACTTATAAGGTGATCAGTAGAGGGCCGTGTTTCAAAGTCTCAGGCATCAAACAAACATAGAAGCCTGCATTTTACAAGAGGCTTTGGAAAAAGCACGTGATCAAATGAAGCTACATCAATCATGTGTTATTGTTAAGTCGATGAAAGCTGGCCATTTTGCTTCGATCAGACAGGCTGAGATTTTGAAGCAAGCCTTGGTGCTCTGGGTTGTGCATCTCATCAGTAGGTGTAGTAATGTTTCACCACAGGAAATTGCATTTCTGTCAGCTTTAATTGCATGAATAGTCTCAAAGTTAAATTGTTCGTGTTATTCATTTATTGGGTTATTGTTATCAAACAATTCATTTGGAATTTGGCTCAATTACAGGAAATGTGTCTATATATACAAACTGGGCATGCACAGACAGAACACAAATGCACAATCAAAACAAAAAGGAGGCATTATTTTACAGACTGGATTCCAAGAGATTATGCTGGAAACAAAATTTTATTTTGTGATAACTTGCAATATTTGACCAGCCGAAAAGATATTTGATAACATTTGTGATGACATTTCTTCATCTCAGAAAAGGAAAGATTGTGAACCTGCAGCTTGTGTATCACGTAAATAGAGTAATGTGATACAGAAACAATGGGAGTATAAACATTATTAGAATGAACATTTTATAGACAAACTTTTAGAGTAGAATAACCCTATTAAAGAGCTCAGTGACTTGGCACCATTGGACACTTTTCAAACTACTCAGTTTGTGAAATGTTTGCTCTCCTAGATGTGCCTTGGTTCGACTGCAAGTGAACAAATCTACAAGCAATAATCGCTTGGCCGCAAAGTGGGTGGCCACAAGCTCACAGAATGGGACTATCAAGTGGTAATGCCCATATTTTTCAAACCTGTCCATTTTCGGTTGTAACACTTACTATCAACTTATAAATGGCTTCTGGATGCAGCAACACCAAAATAACTGTTTGTCGGGATATACATGAACTCCATGGCCCACCAGCCACACACAAGCCAAAGATCACTATGCACGATGCCAAGAAATGGAGTAGTCTAAAACTTGCCGCCATGAGACTACGTAGCCTTTTAAATGTGTTCACTAGAGTGGTGAATTATGCTTCTACCATCTGACAGTCCGACTGACAAATCTGGGTTTGGCAGATGCAAGAAGAACACTACCCGCATGATTTCATAGTGCCAACTGCACAGTTTGGTGGAGGGAGAATATGGAGCTGTTTTTCATGCTCAAGAGTTCAACAGTCTTACACCCTTGGGGGGAGAAGCAGTCTTTTGATGACCAGATGCTCTTGTTCTTTTTGCCAGATGGAAAGAGTAAGAACAGTTTACAGCTGGGGTGACTGGGGTCCTTGATGATGCACAGGGCTTTCCTCCTGCACCTCTGGGTGTACAGTTCCTGCAGAGCTGACAGGTCTGTCCTGGTGATGCGCTGTCATCTTGATCTCTGTCTGTTGAACCTCACAGTCAAGGGCAGTGCAGTTGCCATACCAGGTGGGGATACAACATAGAAAAAAACAGTAAGGACATCTGCTAGTCGGTCAGCACATACACAGTATGGTCAAAAGTATATGGAGATAACTACTAATTACAAAGTTCAGGTGTTTCAGTCATATTGCTCACATGTGCATACATTTTCATAGCCATGAAATCTCCATAGATAAACATTGGCAGTACAATGGGTCATACTGAAGAGCACAGTGACTTAAACGTGGTATTGTCATAAAATGCTAACTTTGCCAGTGGCATGCTTTGAGTTAGTCCATTTAAATTTCTATCCTACTAAATCTGTCCTGGTCAGAGCTATAACTGTGGAAAAAGAATTTGAATCGTCTTGGAGTAACAACAGACCACACAAACTCACAGAGTGGGGCCGCCAAGTGCTGAACGTAATGGGTAGAAATCGTGATCTCAGCAAAACAAGTGTCAGGAGTTTAGTGAAATGGGTTTCTATAGCCGAGCAGCTGCACGTAAGCCTCACTGGAGTGGTGTACAGCACACCGCAACTGAATCCTGAAGTATTGGAAACAATCTCTGGAGTGAGGAAACACTGTTCAAGAACTAGCTGTCTGATGGATGAATCTGGGTGTGGCAGATGCCAAAAGAACGCTACCTACCAGAATGCATAGTACCTAATATTTAATTTGGTGGAGGAGGTATAATGGTCAGGGGCTGTGTTTCAGGGTTTGGGCAATGCCCCTTAGTTCCAGTGAAGGGTTATCTTAATGCTAAAGGATGCAAAAATGTCTTAGACAATTGGGTGCTTCCAACTTAATGGCAACAGTTTGCAGAAGGCATTTTCCTGTTCCAGTATTACTGTGCCCCTGTGCAGCAAAGAGGTCCATAAAGACGTGGTTTTGATGACATTGGTGTGGAGAAATTTGAGTGGCCTGCATTGAGCCCTAATCTCAACCCCAATAAAAACCTTTGGGATTAATAGGCAACTGTATTCCAGGCTTTCTGATTTAACATCAAAGACACAGCCTACAGAGAGGTGTGATGGCTAATATTGCTGCAAACTGGGGGGCAACTCCATAGTAATGCCCATGGTTTTGGAATGGGATGTCCAACAAGCTCGTTTGGTGTGATGGTCAGTTGTCCACATACCTTTGGCCATATAGTATACCTTGGGCCAAGATATTGTCCGGACCAGGAACCTTGCAAAGGTTTATCCTTTTGATGGGATTTGCACACGTCTGCCCTAGATAAACACAATGGGCAGTCCTCCAAGACCATCAGGGCATCAATAGTAGTAGAATTCATGATAAGCAGGCTCCATATAAAATACACACAATATATACAATTTGTTTGAAGGGCTAAATCTGACTACTATGTAAAAACACTATAAGATTATGATGTTTTAGATGTGGGCATAGTGTTATTTCAGCAGCTACATTGGTTGTTAAACTAATGTTGGCACAAAGTCTTTGATGACAAATCAAGTTGTCTTTCACTGTTTGATGACCAAAGTCAAAGTCATTCAATACAGTTGATCATTCTATTTTGAAGAATGAAACTTTCTTCTATGGGCTTGAAAATATATACCTTTGCAATAAAATTCAGGCATCTGTTAACAGATGTCATTGGATCTAATGTTTTTTGTAGTACACATAGGAGTTCCCCAGGTTTTAATTTTGGGTCCTTTGCTTTTCACTTTATTTATGAATTACATCTGTAACTGGGTAAAAAAATTAATTACCCAGTCATTTTCATGTAAATGCACGTCAAAGTACTGTATGTGGCGACTATATCTTGAGCATCATGCCACTGGCACACGGACATTCGTGCTGTGGTTGTGGCATCATGCTAGGGAGAGAGCAGGCATCTCTATCCTGTTTCCAGCTGAGCAACGGAGTCAGTGGTCACTTGCAGCTAGAACGTGTTATGTTCTGTGTTATATGATAGTTCTGAATGTGATAATTCTATATGTCATAAAACCGGAACATATTTTATTTGTCTAATATAGAGCCAAATTGGATTTAAGATTTTGTTGATAAATAATCCTTCCACTTAGAATGTATGCATATTACTATGATGTTTACCATTAATACGGTATTAATATTCCATATCATTATGCATAATCTCTTTCCATTATGTTAATGTTCCAAAGTTTGGGTTCACTTTCAAAAAAATATTGCCTAATTTCCTTCAAATGATCTGCAAGGCTGTGATTGCTGTAAATGGATTCTTTGACAAAAGCAAAGATTGAAGGACACAATTATTACTTTAATTAAAAATAATTATTTCCGTCTTTATCAGTGAATATATTTCCTATTCATGTTGTTATTCCAATTCAAACAAATTTTATGTGACCCAACCTTTTTTAAAGGTAATGTATATCGATAAGATCATTTGACACAGTGCACATTCATCGATGTATTGTATTTCCTTCTTCCTATAGAAACACACACACACAAACACAAAAACATAAATGTCTAGAACTACTATTCTTCTGACTACTGTGGAATAGAGTGTGGATCACATTCTAACACCACAGGCGACAACACACAGAACATTCTACATGTGTTTTAACTCTGTGTATTTTGTTCATGTTTCTATGCTGTTACACTGAGCTCAACTGAAAAAGAGACCCTGGTATCTGTTTGAATGTCAAATAGTGCAAAAATAAACAAGAAAAGTGGAGATTCAGTACCTGTAAAGCAGACAAAGATTTCAGCACTGCATGATACTAAAGTGACCTCAGGTGCAGTCACTGTAAACTTGGAGAATCCCTAGGTTTATCCTTACTTGTTGGAAATACTTTGGTTGTGGCATAGGTAGCAGTTTTGCTCTCACTGCTCCCTGCAGGGCTCAATCTACCAATCCTCCAAACATAATAACAACTGTCCCCCACAAGGCATTGTTCACCCATCGCCACTCAAAAGCTGCAGCCTTTGCAGAGCAAATACTTCACAGTCTCTGAGCACATGACGTAACCGATTGAAATACTATCAGCTCTAGCTGATACTGACTAGCCATTTCACGCCCATTACACATGAATTCTTGAAAGCGCAGTGTAAACGAGATATTCCTTTTTCCATTATAATATTTCAACACCATGAGGTAATTTTGAAAATAATCCTGGAGTTTCAGCCTGTTCAG
The DNA here is from genome assembly GCA_016801105.1 of Esox niger. NCBI lineage: Eukaryota > Metazoa > Chordata > Actinopteri > Esociformes > Esocidae > Esox > Esox niger. The sequence continues at coordinate 65,580 of JACXGJ010001930.1, forward strand.
AAGGTATTGTGGTAGCTTTGACAAGTGTTAAATTATAGACCAATAAGAATCTAAACCTAAATATTACCAACTAATTATATGTAGTTTTCATGTTTCCCCTCCTCAGATTATACTGACAGTCCTGGCAAAAAAAAAAATCTGAAATTGCTTTTGTCTAAACATCTTTTTTTTTTCTTTAGGCCATTTCAAATACAAAAATGACTTAAAGGTTCATAACAGTCAAATGTGACGGCTCTATCTGCACTGTAGGCCTATGGAGCATTGTGTAATACAGCACAAACACATTGCATCTATAAACAGATCCTGCATTATAAGTGGGGGATGCCACTCACCTTTAAAAATGTGTTCCTGAACTTCACTCCATAAATGTTACCATAATACGATGTACCTCATTTGGTGTGCGTCATTCCTTATATGGTACGTCAAGAAGAGCTTTCCTGTGAAGATGAGGGATCATATCCCTGTTTTTGGCATTTAAGGGGTGTCTGAGCGTACACGCAGGACATGAGAGGACCCACGCACTTATAACAAGCCCACATTCAAACGTTTACAGGCTGCTATAGTGACTGAAGTGACAGGTGCATTCCCTGCTTGCTCTTCCAAGACTTGGACTCGAAATTTTAATAGTTATAAAGTTGATTTGGGGCTAGATTACCCACGAAGTTGCTGACTACAGTAGTAAGCTACATCCAATAGCGTTATTCAAGAACTGTAACTGAACTACTTGGAGGAGCGTGTAGTCAATCAGTTTATAAAAATAAGCTACAAGACAAAACAAGAATGGTAAGTTTATCTATTTTTATTTAAGCATATCTGACCTACAAGATACATTTTCAATACTGTGCAATTTTGTCTTTTCCTAAATAGTTAAAACATGTCTAAACTATCCTGACAGTTGACGCACAACATTACATATTTCGTGTTACAATAATGAATGGTTTCAGTTTTACTGAACATCCAAAGACTTAGTACTATATGGAAATGAACTATCATCGATTATTTGAAAAGCGTCGATCGTCGTCGCTCTTCTTTTGCAGCCCATGTCCGTATCCGTGCAATCCTGCTGGACTCTCGCTCTGAGCGCGTGCCTTGTCATGACCGTGACTGCGGACTGCGGAGCCGACTGCGCATATTGTATGCTTGATCTACAACTTCAACAGACTAACATAAACTCGCTTGTAAGTACAATGTTTTCTCATTTAGAGGTAACATACATTTAGCATTTTACAGAGGATCATTGAAAATTCTCTGTCTTTAGTGTATCTATTAAGCTATTGCGGTTTTCTCTTAACTTTTTAGTATGAACTCCAGATCGATGAGAATTTGCAACCAGCCACACAATAGCCTAAGCTATATTACAACCCCAAAATTCTTGACAGGCATGTTGGTTTGTGATTAAGCGATTTCAATTTTATCTCTTGATAATATGGGCAAAATGACGTGACATAGTTTTGCAAACTCTACAATAACTTACATTAAATAAATACCTTACCAGAAGAACATGTTACATTTATTTGGGGGATTATGCAATAGATCGAGTAAATAACGGACGGAAAAGAGTATTTTGGATTAACGACTTAAGTATTTCAGTTATTAGCAATAATACCAAAGCAATATATTGTTTGTTAAAAGCAAATGGAATTTCGGAGCATTTTATGCTAATGTTTTCATGGGAAAATTCTTGAAAATCTAAACAGTTTAATTCCATCTAAAGAACATCATAACTAATATGTTATCATCTTCATTATTTTTGTTATTTGCATGTAAACCTATCTTAAATGTAACAGTGATTTTGGTTTTATTTATGCCTCAAGGATTTTTACGCATTTGAATAGGAAAAACTGCTTGGTTTGAAATAATGTACTAGAATGCAGTTTAGGTCTTAGATTTGACCATTGGTCACAATAATATGACTAACCTTGACTGAGTCTGTAGATAGATACAATAATTAGAATGTGTCACTTTGTTTTAAATTTACTGCAGTAGATTGATGGTAGATGTGGTATACCCTCCCCAATCACATCCAAAAGTGTTGCTCAGGTAAAGGAGGGAGTGGATGGTGGAGCAAGAAGATGTGGCAGAATCAGATGCTTAAAGTAGGATTCTGATGTTTTTACAGAGGGTATTAAACATTTGTATAAAATGAAAGTAAACAATGATTTTCACCAGATTGCTTAAGGTTTAAGTCTTGCAATGGGCTAGTACAGAAAAAGAATGGACAGGTAAATTCAGGTTTATACTCTGAGGGTTCAAGTTTTGGATTATATTTTGGTAAGGGTGAGAAAAATGAGTGTCTAACACTGGGGTTGAACACAACCTTTAGAGCTGGTGTGTTCTCTCTAACAAGCTATCAACCTACATGATGGTATTAGCACGCATCATTGCCCCAAGCGTCCACATTACGGCATTGATCAACATATATTTATTTCACATATATTTGGCTTGGTGCCAGTGGGAATGAGAAAAGCAATTTTCCCTCAGGTATATTCACTTCTGCTAAAGGAAATGCATGGAACCTTAATCTAGCAGGAAAAAAATTGTAGTATTTTCTTATAGTGTTAATGGGTCAAATATTTAAGTTGCCTGGCCAAGGTGGTGGGCTACATCTTCCCAACAGATATTTTTAGCATTTTCAGTGTAGCAATGAGTCATTTGCAATGGACTTTTTGAACAGCTGTTCTTGGTTAACGCTGGAAAATTAATTGCATTGGTGACAGATTTGGCTCTATGATTTCCCTAATTGTTCAGTATAAAGAATGATTTAACAAGTTAAGTTTAACAGTTAGTAAATAATTCATTAAAGATTGCATATCCATACTGCAGGAACAACAAATAATGGGGAGAGTGGATATTTGTCAACTTATTTTTCCAGTAAGGTGACGTTAAGTATAAAAAACTATAAGGCAATCTAATTATGACCGGTGAGATGTAATTTATTTCCATTTTCACACGCATATTTGTCACATAGTTTTCTGTCTTGATTTGTAAAAAAATTTCTGGGAATATTATTAAGCATTTTAAAAGAAGAGCCTCTCGGTGTCCGGCTCATCAGATAGACTCTGAATGCTCATCATGAAGTCTAAACATAAAAGTGTTACACAATATGAATGGTGATGTTCAAGATCAAATGACGTTTCCCTTTGTTCATAAGTACCAAAGATAATTAGGAAAGTAGTTTTACTAACTCTCTGGAAAACAAAAGGATTGCTTCATAAACTTGTAATCATACACAATTATTGAATATATCTCATCCTGCCTGTCAGCATGTTGTCCCAACAATAGCTCCCTTTGCATTCAGTGCAGCAAATCTATGGGATGCCATTTCATTTGGGTCTTTCTCCTTAACACACATCAAATCCGTTTTTAATTTCACGTGCCTAATTGTTATAGTCGCTTGTTGTTCTATTGAGATGAAAATTCAGTTAATGTAAATAACTAAATACATAAACTACACACACAAGCTAGCCAAATATCTTGCCCTGTTGCCTAAAGACGACAGATAATATTTTCACAAGGCAAGGTGTCACGTGTGCATGTTTTCTACTTATCACCAAACTTTGTGAGTGCGACATGTTCTAATGGCAAATGGAAATCCAATATTATATTTTCATATTATGTAAATGTTCTTTAAATTATATTTTTGTCACAACAATTGTTGTAGTTGCCTGTTATTACACAACAGATAGCACTTCACGCATGATTGGCTGTGGTCATAGGGTCTCTCTCTCCATTAAGTATACTGCAGCACAATTCTGAATCAGGAGATAATAGAATTGATGGCTTATTGGAAAGGGGACGCACAACGAGACAAATAGATTTGAAGGATGGGCAGTTGAAGAAATATTAGATGGAGGATTAAAGGGCTGTAGATATAACCTGGTTTGTCCTTCCTGTGATCTTGTTGAAATCCCAACAATAGGGTTTCACAGTGCTGACAATTAGCTTGTGTTATGAATAAACTTTTGAATGGTATGGCTTTCATTTAGTGGTTTGATCTTTTTTTCAGACATGCACCTTAGAGTGCAAAGGTGCTCTCAGCTCCAAGAAATCCTGGGAGTTGTGTGAGGATGTCTTGCAAGCTAAAACTGCTGACGGTCAGAAAGAGGGAGACCAGGTTACTACTACAGAGACTTCCAAGCCAGACAGTAGCGATCCCCAACGATTAGTAAAGAAGTATGGCGGCTTCATGAAGCGCTACGGTGGCTTCATGAAGAAAACTGCAGAAATGTACGGCCCTGAACCTGATGATGTAGACCATGGCAGGGAGATCTTGTTCAAACGCTACGGAGGGTTCATGAAGAAAAGTGGCGAGGGAGAAGACACACTGAGTCTGCTCCGGGAAATGGTTAGGAATGTAGATGGAGGAGGCGGGATCAATAAACGCTACGGAGGCTTTATGAGGAATGCAAGACAGAGCTCTGACTGGGAGAATGGTATTCAAGAGCTGCAGAAGCGCTATGGTGGCTTCATGAGAAGGGTGGGCAGGCCTGAGTGGAGGGAGGAGCAAAAGCGCTATGGAGGCTTCCTCAACAAGCGAGCCTGGGTGGAGGACGAGGAAGAGGAGGAGAATGAGCGTGTGGAGTCAGAAGACGTTCCAGACGTTGTCAGTAAGAAATACGGAGGATTCCTGGGATACTGACCTTCCAAAATACCTGCCACTGCTGAATCATGTTCTGTTTTCATGTCGTGCCTGCATTTTTACGGGTATCTGTACCTGATTGGCTGTAGTAAACATACTGAAGCCAATATGGTGATTTCAATGGTGTGACACTGTACTATTTATTCTGCACCTTTAAGAAACATCTCTCTACACCTATCTGACCTCAGTGTGTAGTCGGCTATATGAAACAACCAGTCAGGTTATTTTCTCACATGTGGAAACAAACTTACAGATTCAATCATTTTAGGAATCCGGAAAACCGTCTTCTGTTATGTTGATTGTCATTATTGAAGAGACTGAAATACCCAGTGTGCCCAAACGTAAAGTCTTCTGAGACCCCTATTGAACACAGAAACACCTTACATTCAAAATAAGATATTTTGCTAGACTGGAAAACTGGTTTCACACGTGTTGCTTTTGTCAGTGCTCCCTTGCAGCTGTGGTAAATGGCTGTCGGTTTTCTAAATGCAACAAATTATTTTACTGAAATTGTTGTAGCCCCCTGCTTTTCTGTACATAGATGAATAACTTGCTTTAATTGCAATATTATGTGCTTGCCATGAATAAATATGTCTTTCACTCTGAAACCATGTCCAATTTTTTTCTCTTGCCACAGTCATTTATGTAGGTGTATGCAATGAAAGTAAATCATTTCTTAGTTCAATATCCAGGATTTTATTGTACTATACATTGCAGGTTTACATAAGATGTTATGCTCTCATTGGGGCAGTTGCAATATTTACCAATTTAAAGTGTATTGTGTTTTGTAAAAACACCTTTCAATAGTGGCAGCACGTATACAGCAGTGAATAAATAAATCCAAATCACACATCAGTTTTTTACAACAGAACATCAGCTCACATTTGCTGTTGGATTTTAATGAAGTTCCCATTAAAAGTAATGAAATAGTAATGTCCACATACCACAAAAAACTCAAATGTTTGACTATTTACTTTCACACTGAAGCCATACTTGTTGGATCATATAAATACCACTATAAAAATATCATTATTATAGCTTAGCACTACAATTGCATAACTATAACAACGCTTTCAATATCCGAGCCTTGTAAGACAAACAAAAATAGGGACTAGTATGGAGCAGGATACACAGATAAGAGGCAGGAACGTGACAGCAATCTTTGCGGTAAATTAAGCGTGTGGGTTTGGATCGGTCTTGTTGCATACCACCTAATTCCCTCTACAGCTGAATGGAAGGAATCCTGAGAAAAGCGGATCTAGAAAGAAGTGGCATGTTTCAAGCCGGCAGATCTAGAAATAAGTGGCATGTTTCAAGCCCGTTAACGATGGTGAACACTCTCTCACTGCTCCTTCATCTCCCACATAACCGACGTCTATGCCGTAATGCGGCCTTGTTTAATTGTTTGTATACTTGTATATTGTAATTTGCTTACTTCATTTACCTTGAATCAAATTACACTGAATCTTGACATCTATGGAATATGTACATTTGTTTCTACTGTAATGTCATTTTAAGTTCTTAAATTATCCAAGGTTTATAATTTGAACATATTTTCTGATATATTACCTTTGTATAATTGTCTCCTCAAAGATCATCACATACCCTGAGAAAGCCTCCACAGCCTCATCAAGTGTGTCAACACTGTCGTGAAAATCTAGGGTCCTAGAAATGCAGCCCTGAAACAGTATCCTCTGGCTTGGGTTGAATACTGCCTTCAAGTCATCCAATTCGCCAGGTGGCGCTGACGAGGATCCTAGAATTGTGGTCCTAGAATTGTGATCATATAACCTAGGTCCTGAAACAGAAGTCTCCGGTACTGCAGCCACATACAATTGTGTTCAATTTACAGTGGTCTCTGTAAGGTTTTGAGTGAGGAATAGAAAGGTTAAAATTAAGAGACCACTGCAAATCGAACTGTTCTGTTCCTCACTCAAAACTTTCCTTTTCAACTTTTTTGCAAAGGAAAGAAAAAGGTGCAGCGGTCTCTTAATTTTTTACGGTGGTGTATATTTTGCCAATACAAAATGCATGTAAAATGTATGGTGAATTTATGAATACATATGAAAATTTATTTCACCTTTTATTCTGAAATATATTTTAAAAAAGATATACATACATATAACTTTATTCAAATGACATTTCAGGTATCAAAATGTATTTCACTTTTACTTCAAACGTATCTATGTCAACATTTATAATTACATTTCAATTTTGTCCAAATGTATTCCAACACATTGTTCATAGTCCAAAAGGAGATTTGTGTGAGACTGTTATATTTTATCACTTCACAGCAGACCTAAAAATTATTATACCTATATTTCAACATGGAACACAAACTGAGACCAAGATCTCTTTTAAAGCAAAACACCGGTGTTATTCCCTTAGAGGTCTCAGTTTTTGGTGGATATTGGGCCTGGCAAGGACTGTGGGGTTACTTAGGTGTAACCCAGGCATGGGGATGACAGCCAATAATACGACTGTATCTTCTAAAAAAAATGCAGTGAATATACAAACACTTAGAATGTTCATTATTAGTGACGTGTCACTGATATCCCTTGGTATCAAAATACATATATATTTACAGATATACGTTTACAAAATGCATTGCATCTTGCAGTCACCAATATATGCTAACATACTGTAACAACCTTGGTAAGAACACAACTCGCCCCCCTGAAATATCCCTTTTTGGAGCACTGGTTTGCATGCTTGAAACCAAACCTGGGTTAATGACAAGGCCTGCCAAACATCACTGTACATTTTAAAATTATGTTTAAGGTATTCAAAAATATTTTCCAAATGTATTCAAAAATATATTTAGTATGTTTTTCGAATACATTTTCAAATGCATTTACAACAGTTTTTGATAAATTTCATTAAATACCTTAAATACATTTCTTGGCCAATTCTTGCTATTTTTAAATCTATCCCAAATATGTTTGAAGAAATATATTTGAAATTTATTTAGTTTCCATATGAGTACATTTTCTTATTCATGTTAAGTGAACCTGGTAATTGTTGTGTTTTGGCACATTTTTCAAATAAAAACAAATTTGTAACAAAATAAAATGTGGAAAGGTTCATGGGGGAGAACATTTTTGCGAGAACCACTATATTGAGATGCTGTTCCTGAGGTCAGTTTTCATCCATTTGATGTCAATTAACAAAATTAATGCAACCAGAAGTCAGGGGAGAGCCATCTTTATTCAGCATGAGGCAACGATATTATCCCTCCATAGTTCTTTCCTTTTTCTCCATTGAACACAGACTATATTTCAACCTATGGTCAATGGTCCTATCCATCAAGCCTGTGACAGTCACATGTGCAACTCCTAGCAGGAGGTATGGACAGGATGTGTGGGGCCCATCAGTCTCAGGCAACACGTCCTATCCATGGTCCTTTGTAGTCAGGTCATCTGTATTTTGTTAAGTTTCTCAAGCCTATTTCCTGTCAAGGACATCAGGGATAATTAAGAATGTTATCTTGGGAGGAGTGCATACGTGTGGGTGCCGCTGTTCAAAGGGTGTGTAAGGTAATGGATGATGTTGGTACTGTATGCATAGGGTGACATAAATACTTTCAAGAGCCACTGTCAGGATAAAGGGGAAAGGATCGTCATTGCTTGGACTGGATGATGTTGGTACTGTATGCATAGGGTGACATAAATACTTTCAAGAGCCACTGTCAGGATAAAGGGGAAAGGATCGTCATTGCTTGGACTGGATGATGTTGGTA
>JACXGJ010001931.1:0-73932 GCA_016801105.1 Esox niger
TTAGGAAGAAACCTAGAGAGGAACCAGGCTCCAAGGGGTGACCAGTCCTCTTCTGGTTGTGCCGGGTGAACATATTAAGAGTCCAAATTTTAATAATTCAATGTATGTGGGCTAAGCCCAGAGTCTATTTAAACCTAGTCCAGATTGGAGGCAAAACCGGAGGGACAAGGACAGGGGGGGATCAGCAGAGTGGCAGCTTAAAATGGTCAGGTATCGTCTTGATCTGCAACACAACCAGGAGGACTTCAGTAGTAGAGTAATAGATTATGAAGTAGTACAAGAATCAGTGAAGTTATCCTATTTCGGTGATTCCCACAGCTAACCCAAGTGATCTCATCTACACTGAACAAAAAAGACATATTTGTGAACCGTATTTGAGAGAAATAGGCCTTTTGTATATATAGAAACATTCTTAGATCTTTGAGTTCAGGTCATGAATAATGGGGGCAAAAACAATTGTTGCATTTATAATTTTGTTCATATTTGTGTATATTCTATCCCAGTCGTGATGTATAGTACAAAAAAAAATCACATTTGGGTTTTTGGTACATAGAGTGGAATCAGTTAGATGACTGACAAGAGAAGGTGTAGGGAGATACTCAGAAAAATAAGAAATCTGTCCTTTCCTTGACTCTGTCCTCTCCTCTATGACCCAGAAACCGTGTGTTTGAAACACTATTTGAAAGGCTTTTGCTGAGGACGATCATGAGTATACTTTCGGGATCTCGCATTGTAGTGTTTTAAAATGTGTCCTTGTCCCCTTTGAATTAGCTGTTGTTCACATGACGGAGAGAAGCTTGGACCCATTTCAAACAAGATCCTACATTTGTTTCGGGAATCCACATTTCGAATTTCAATTTTCCATACATACACTGTAGGGGTTCATGCTTCATTAAAAGTGACAGCGGCAATGTTCTGAGTTTTTTCGCTGAAAGAGCTGTGGGCTGGGAAGTGGAGTCATGCTGCAGTGGCACATGTACATCGGAGGCTGTGGCTTAGACCGCCGGACCAACCCGGGACACACGACCGCACACTCTAAACAACTGTTCCTGTGATAGTGCGGAATGCCACAACCGTGAACACAATGCACAAAAAGAAAAAATTGATATGCCTCTTACTGCTTTTTTGTGTCCATTTTATTGTGTTAGGCAGTCTGTATGAATACAATTAAAATCTACCCTTGGTATGGAACATTTCGTTCCAACATAAACACATTTGAAAAAAAGGTCTGTCCTCATGCAGACATGATTAAATCAAATATACTATAGACGCAAACATTCAGGCGTGGGCTTTGAAGCTGTTCACTATTGAATGCTGTCTCTCACTCACAGATGGCTGCCTTATTTAAAAACACAGTGCGGTGGTTTCAAGTCATTGTTCCATGTCCAGTCCAGAAAATTCTCTGCACAGCATTCATATACAGAGTATATCTACAGGACATTCATTATATGTGTGTAAGCATTTGAGGAGTGCGCCTCACATCTTTTCAAACAATGAACACGTTTCTATTTATAAAGATATTCATGAAAGATGTTCAGTCCCATGTTATACCAAGCAATTGGCAACTGAGTTCCCATAATTTCTCTGCCATCTTGTCATCCCTGGCAGCACTGGTACATCTGGAGGGTTTACAGTCACTGTGAACATCAAACTTTACAGTGAGTAACTAAAAGCCTAACAGGGCACATTATACAGTGAACTATGTGAATAAATGTCTCAGTAGTATAAAGTCTATATATTCCCTTGATGAGTTCTCACCTGTAATATCCACCACTCTCGGTTTCCAGCTTTCGCTCCACAGCACAGTATATGGAGGTCTGGGCACCTTGCTCAATTGTCTTGGTGAAAGGTCTGACAATCTTCCAGGATATCAGGAGGGCTAAATTCATGTGTCTCTTCAGATCTGTCCTTACTATTCCTGGGTGGACTGCATAAACTGTTACTCCAGTGTCTAACAATGTAGAAATGTATGAAAATCACTACCAAATAGAGAAAGTATCACATATGACTCATATCTTAGTAAATAACCGCACAATAATAGTTTTTTTGGGTGAATGTATATGTAACCTTCTGAAAAAAAGCAATTATTACATGTTGGGGAAAAACAGCAGTTTTGTAAATAAAGGAAAATAAGGCATTTCCTAGGAAATGTGCATTATTAAGCGGGTCAATATTGCAAAGCTCAGTGTATGGGAAATGAACAGAAACCTTTTAGTCTCTTGGCTAGGGAGCGTGTACTCAAGATGTTGGCTAGTTTGCTCTGTCCGTAGGCTCTTCTAGAGTGATAACTTCTCTCACTGTGGATGTCCTCCAGTTGGATTCTGCCCCATTTGTGGGCCATGGAGGACAAGTTGATGATCCGAGCTGGTCTAGATCTCTTAAGCAGATCAATCAGCAGGAAGGTGAGCAGGAAGTGACCTGAAAGCATGGTAATCTAACAAGTATCAATCTATATTATTTTTGCAACATATTACTTAAATTCACCAAATATTTTCTGAAGACAATAACTACACTGGCCTAGCTCAGTCCACAAGTACTACCCTCTGCCTTTGGTACACATACAGCTCTGGAAAATATTAAGAAACCACTGCAGCTTTGTCTTTCCTTTCCCAAAAAGATTGAAAAGGAAAGTTGAGTTCAATCTGCCCTGGTCTCTTAATATAAACCCTTCTGTTCCTCACACAAAACCTTCCTTTACAAGTTTTTTGGCAAGGAAAGATAAAGGTGCAGTGGTCTCTACATTTTTCCAGAGCTGTATACCACTGCAGCATGTGTTTGAATCTGGCCCACAGTTTTCTCACTACACCCCCTCATCTCTTTTCTGTCCAATAAACCCACTACAGGTCCAATATGTATCGCAAATTATGAGGATATCATTTCATACTTTGCATGTTGGTATCTCTTGTGTCAGCTTGCTAACAGCCTCACCCAAATGGTTCACTCCAAACTGCATCTCAAAGCCATCTGCAGTCTTGGAGTATGGACACATCATTATCCCAGCATTATTGATTAGAATGTTCACTTGTTTCTCCTCTGAAAGAAATTCCAAGTAAAGAAAGTAAACAACTGATGATTTGTATTTCACAGCTTAATTCATAGAACAGACCAACTGCTTACATTTTATTGTTGCACATGTGACAAGTCTCCACCTACCCCTGTTGATTAATTCCGCAAATTCTCGAATGGACTTTGTGTCAGACAAATCCAGCTTTCTGGTTACAATGTTTGAGTTTCCAGAGTTCTCAATGATCTCTTTTTGTGCTGCTTCAGCTTTGTCCATGTCTCTACAGGCCAAGATTATCCTGCCCCCTGAAGAATGTGGAAATATTAGCATACACTGTATATAATCATGTATGTACTGTGTCAACAAACATGCCTAAAGCTACCTGTCTTTTCACCAAAACATTATTATATGCTATATCATCTATTGGTTCTCAAGTTCCTATTTTGTACAAAATAACTGAGGAGAACATACAGCTGTACTCTACCTCTCTTAGCCAGGTCCAGTGCTGTCTCTTTGCCAATACCAGTATTGGCTCCAGTAATGATAACTGTTTTACCATCTAGCCTTTCACTGGATGACCACTGACCACAAAGTAGAGCTCTAGAGAAACGTTATAGGAACAAATGATGTGAATGTAAGCATATACACCAGATAGAAATTCAGTGTTTCTAATAAGCTTGGAAACATTTCAAATAATACTCTCATATTTTTATCATATAGACAGGATGCATAGCCTACCTTATTGTATAAATGTTGGACATGTCAAAGTTGATGCAGCTACACAGACTCCACTGTTTTCTAGTCTCCCAGCATGTTTTGTCCTAAAAGAATTGTGCTTCTTGAATTGCTGATCGAGTAAGTGTATATTGTATGTTATGGTGGAGTTGAGAACTGGATCATTGTAGTGGTCTGGATTTGTCTTGTAACAGCTAATCCTAGATAATCTGCTAAAGTGTGGCCACATGATCAATGCCTGCAGGATCCTGTACAATACATGTTAACAATTCTTAGAAATCACTTACTGAATCATTTAAATACTATTTAATTAATGAACAAATATTTGCTGGAAATTGAGACTGTATTGACATACTGAAAACACATTTTTCACAATATACAATAACATGGAACCAGGGATGATGTACCATAAACAAGAAAAGCTTATTGATATTTATTTGACAGAAAAAACAATACAGTTAATACAGAAAACGTTGAAGTGAATGCAAGCCTGAAAGAAAATTTATTTACTGAAAAGGTATTACTTGCAAGAATTAACAGGGTAGTTCTTTTAGGAATGGAGAATGCAAGAGCATAATCATTTATCTGGGAGTATTTTATTTAAAACATGAAATATTTGCATAAACATGCTTCTTGGATAGATAACTAATAATATGTAATTTTAAAAATGTTTCTTCCCAATTTCATTGTATCTTATTCTTGATTAAGGCTCCGACTCATCATAACAATTTGCGGTGTACTCAGGACAGCTGATGCCATACTAGTCTTTATAACGCTGTTTGCACAACAAGGAAGTCTGAATCAGAATACTTACAAACAAGAGGGAATGCATTATCAGGCATTTTACTTGATTGAGGTCAAATCAAAAAGCTGAAGCTGAACCGAACATGGATCTTAAAACTGGACAATGATCCAAAACATACAAGCTGATCTTTCAGTGCCATTTGTAAACATGTTAACTTAATCTGTCAATAGTGTTGCAATGAAACCACAACATTTCCGTTTTAACATTAAAACCCTGTAACGTCTGGTCACGGCATGTGCCGTTTATTGGTCCTGCCCCCTGATGATTGTGACAAACCCTCAAAATATTCATGAAATTTCAAATATTTTATACAACCATGTTTAAAAAAGAGTTGCGGCATAAAATGCAAATAAAAACAGGATGAGCCTGGTTCCTCTCTAGGTTTCTTCCTAAATGTCGGTCTTTGTGACAACTGCTGATGTAAAAAGGCATTCATAAAATACATTTGATTGATTGATTGGATGCAAAGATGTCACGTATCACTATATCACTATATTACTATATTTCATTGAAAATAGTAAAAGACAACATATTAAATGTTGAAACTGAGCAATGTTATTGTTTTTGGAAAAATACATGCACATTTTGAATTTAATGTGTTCAACAGGGGCGCTTATGACCATAAAGCTCTATTTTGGTCTTGTCACTCTAAATTTCTGTGTGCCAGAACCTGTGAGGCATGTCAAGGTGTTGGGCATGTTGTTTAGTTTTTAGTCGCATTGGCGCAGTAAAGGCTTCTTTCTGGCAACTCGACCATGCAGCTCTTTTTTTTTTTAAATCATCGTATTATCTTTTACCAGAGCAGCCTGTACTTCTCCTTAGGTTACCTGTGGGTTTTTCTTTGAAATCCCAAACAATTCTTCTGGGAGTTGAAATCATTTTTGGTCTATCTGACCTTGGCAGGGTATCAAGAGATCCCCAAATGTTCCACTTCTTAATAAGAAATTAAACAGTACAGACTGGCATTTGCAAGGCTTTGGATATATTTTTTAATTATATTCCATCTTTATTAAGTTCCATTACCGTGTTACGCAGGTCTTTTGACAGTTCTTTTCTGCTCTCCATGGCTCAATATCTAGCCTTCTCAGTGAATCCATTTGAGCTAACAAACTCATTGACTATTTATACACTGAAACTGATTGCAATTTAAAAAGCCACAAGTGTGGGAAATTCTCCTTTAATTGCCATTTTGCCCAAATCAAATTTTTTATCAGGGCCATTTGGTTGATTTCAGTTATCATTATGATTGAATCTATTATCAAACAACTGTGATAATAAATGGCTCCATATGATCCCTATCCTTAAATAAAATACGTTTTTTGCATGATCAGTCATATTTTCAAAATGAATGCCAGAATGTCATTATTCCTGCCAGGGTATGCAAACTAATGAGCGCAACTGTATGTCATCCAAAAGGTATTCTCAATCAACCTTAGAGCAGACTGCATATTTGAGAAATGTTTTCTTAGTGATATCTTAAATCATCTTAGCTGTAGAGCAGGAACTTCAAATAGAATGAGAAAAAGTATTCCAGAAATCTAGAGATATGTTTTTATTTAGCACACAAGAATTTATGTAAGATAGGAAGAGGCATGGAACCCCTTATTGTATAAGGTCTAGCCTATTATGGACTATAGGCCAGTTTTGCAGACACATTTAAGGCCTAGTCTAAGACCAAAAAATCAATTTCGATAAAAAAACGAAAGGCTTAGGCTTAATCTGCATCTGCAAAATTGTCCCTCTATCATTTGAGCACTCCTAGTCTAGTAAACCCTAACCAAGGTCGCCATCTTGTGTTCAACGTTTTACCAACACTACCGTTCAAAAGATTGAGGTCACTTAGAAATGTCCTTGTTTTTTAGAGAAAAACTATATTTTGGCAATTAAAATAACTTCTAATTGATCAGAAAAACAGTGTATATATTATTAATCTGGTAAATTACTATTGTATTTTTGTAAATTACAATTACAATTTTTTATGGAATCTCTAGGCGTAGCCTACATAGGCTTATTATAAGCAACCATCAGTCCTGTGTTCCAATGGCACGTTGTGTCTGCTAATTCAAGTCTATCATTTAAAAAAATGGATTATTCGAAAATATTTTTCAGTTATGTTAGCACCGCTGAAAACTGTTGTGCTGATTAAAGAAGCAATTAAACTGCCATTCTTTACACTAGCTTAGTACCTTAAGAATCAACAATTGTAGGTTTGATTAAAGGCTCAAAATAACTTTATTCTGAAAGTTCCTAGACATTATGACAATTCCATGCAAGAAATTGCCAAGAAATTGAAGATCTCATACAACGTTGTGTACTACTCCCTTCACAGAACAGCACAAACTGCCTCTAACCAGAATAGAAAGAGGAGTGGAATACATCCTCAACTGGCAGCTTCATTAAATAATACCTGCAAAACACCTGTCTGAACGTCAACAGTAAAGAGGCGACTCCAGGATGCTTGCCTTCTAGGCAGAGTTGCAAAGAATAAGCCATATCTCAGACTGGTCAATAAAAGGAAACATTAATTTGTGAAAAGCAGACCAAATATAAATCTGTTGGTGGACCTGTCAAGCATGGTGGAGGCAATGTGTTGGTCTGAGGGTGCTTTAGTGGCAACAAATTGGGAGATTTGTACATGGTAAAAGGGATCTTGAAAAAGGCTATCACTCCATTTTGCAACGCCATGCCATACCCCATAGATGGTTCTTGATTGGAGCCAATTGCCTCCTACTACCAGACACTGATCCGAAGCACAGGTCCAAGAACTATTTAAGGAAGAAGCAGTCCGAAGTGCCTTTCAAGCCAATCCAACTTTCAAGCCAATCCAACTTCACGAAGCATGGGGTGAAATGTGTTAACTAGATAACTAGAAAGCCAAAGGTCTTCAATGCTGTAATTACAGTAAGGGTTAACAGTTAAGTTAGAATTAAGCTTGAACCAGGATGTTGACATGTATTTATTGTTAGGATTAAGCTTGTTTGGGAAAGGGTAAAGGTTGAACTGGAATGCAGCCATCAATGATTAGTTTTAAGATGATCAGGTCCCTAGGCCATTGCAGAAGTGTCTGGGAACAGATATAGTATTAAAGTGATCTTGGTGGCAGATAGGCAAATGTTTTTAGAATTTGACTGTGAATTGAAAGAATTCTGCTTGGAATCCCCCATCTGACAGGTGCATACTCTGTTGTGCCCTTGAATAAATGTATCCTGTAAATCATTATGGATGAGAGCATTCATTAAATTAGTGATATGTAAATGTGAGAAGAAACATGCAGGATAATAATTACCATTGGTGTTAGCTGGTTGGCTACTGCATGTCTGTTTTTCCCCACCATTGTATCACATTGACACATCCTCTAAACATTTGAATTTTGTAAATGATGTGTGTAAGATCTTTCCGCAGAACTCACCCAGTGGATGGTTATTACTGCTGCAATCAATGATAACATTATATTCACTCCTTCCGTGAAAGGGAGAGGGATATTTGTTTATTTTTTTGGGATATCAGCCAATATCTATATACAGGTCAAGTACGGATCAGTAGGCTTTTTGTGTGTCCCCGGTTGTCATATTTCTGTGTTCTATGTTTCTTGGTTTCTATGGTCAGTTTTATTCACCTTAGATTATTGGCTATTTCTGCTACAGCATATCCAGCAAGTCCACTTTTATTTACCCAGCTGACATCAGCTAAATATACTATATTTCTTATTTCAAACAATGGTTGATGTATCACAAATTTTATCTCTAAACATGATGATGTCCAGAAGCAGGAAATCTTGGTCGTGAAGTCAATTATTATCTAGCTGTACCACATGACATCACATATCTGCATTCCAATGGCTCTGCTGGAGAGGCCAGCTGTGGGTGTGAGCTGCATGTGAATATCCTGAAACTAGAACCTTGTGCTATGACAAAGGTAAGACTTGCTCATTTCTTGTTTCAGAAGATATGGGGAATTTGTGGTTGTTTATTCAGATTGTTGACATGTCTATTGTAAAGCTGTAGCTGGTGAGAATGATGTTGAATGTCTGTTTGCCTCGGATTTTCATACTGTAAACCCTTTTTTCCCCACAGCTTCATATTGTCTACATTCACATTTATGTTTTGGTCAACTAGCTGATCTCTCAATCCAGAGTAAATTACAATTGGTACATTAAACTAAGGTAAGATTATACCAAGTAAAAAAACTGAACTGCAATATCTAAATAACAGTGTAAACTTAAACTCAACCTCCCCCCTTCCAATTCCAGGAAAGAGGAGAGGATGGTTAACGGGAGCAATACAGACGTCTCTGACCTACCTGAATCCTACAGATACGCCTTGCTGTCATTGTACACGACTGTGCTTATTGGAGGAGTCCTCAGCGTGTCCCTCATGATCAGAATATTAAAGTCCAACTCCTCTGTGACCACCACAGCCGTCCTGAACCTCATCGTGGTCCACATCATCTTCCTCCTGACCGTGCCGTTCCGTATTTACTACTATGCGGCGACGAGTTGGGACCTGGGACAGGACTTCTGTAAGGTGGTCAGTGCCATGATTCACGTCCACATGTATCTGACCTTTGTTTTCTACACCATCATTCTGGTGCATCGCCATCTGACTTCCTTCAGGTTCAAGCAGGTGGAGTTCTACAGGGGCCTCCATGCTCTGTGGGCGAGTGTTTTTGTATGGGGCCTAGTGCTTACTGTTGTCGTCCCCATCATGTTTGTCGACTATGGGACACTTAAAAGCAGTAATCCAACCACCATCGACAACAAGTGCTTCAATTTTGGAACAATTTTTTCTGTCGCCAATGGAGCCCCTGCCATACTGAACTACATCTTGAGCGGTCTCATCATCATCGTTACGTCGGCCCTGGCTGTTTGCCAGGTGTGGATTTTGGGGAGTCTGTATAGAGCTCACAGGGGGATGGTATTCAGTCAGCAGGAGTTTTGGGCTCAGATTAAGAGTATTTACTTTATGTTGGTCATCGTCGTGTGCTTCATTCCATACAACGCATTCCGGATTTACTACGTGAGTAATTACGATGAGGATCTCCAGCTGAAGAATGAGATTGCGCTGGCTGTTACAACATTCAGCTGCTTTGACATGCTGATTTTAATAGGGAAGGAGTCGTTCAGACCCTGTGATTCAATATGTTGTGGTTAATGACTAAAACTGTTGCAGGTGTAGGAGAATTTTAAAGACATAATTTTATAGCATAATTGTATTCCATTTGCACCGTGATACCAAATCATTAAATTGTACAGTCTTATATTAAACCAAAACAGTGTCAGAGTCAAAAGTTACTTCAGAACAATATGGCTCTCTTTAGTAATTTATAGTGACACCCTAAAGGTCCAGTCAGAAATGCCAAGATAACCAATAGTGGAACTGTTTAATAATAACTGATGGAGAGTTCTGGAACATGATACAAAACAGTTACATACTCCCAAAATTGCTAAATACAAATGTACATGCTAAAAAGTCGGGTTTAACAGTATGTGTCATGAATGAACATAATCACACAATGAGTGATTAACCATTTGCTATGGAATAAGGAACAAAGTTTTGATAACTCATGCATTCTGGGCAACTCTTTTTAAAATACCAGATGTTCAAGTGAATCACTTTTCATTAAAAAAGTTGCTCTTTGATCAGTGCTTCACAGTTCCCTTTTGGGAAGGCCGTTACTTCCATACAAATTTGGAAGTAATTTTATAATAACCATTAATCAAAACAGTACGGCAGTGATCCGTGAGAATGCTTATCAGTGATATTTTAAAATGTCACAGGTGTAGGCATGCATGTTGCATAATGACATCATGGTAGGCATCACACATGTTCCCAAGTCAGCGGTGCTTGGCTTCAGAAAACAGCACTGCAAACTCTTACAATAATATTGAATAAAAACTTGCCTATAGAACTGGTGGCTACATCTGTGTTCACATCGACAGTGACACCCAGTCTTGGGTGAAGATGACATCTCCAAAACAAACGTTACAAAAAGTAGAAAAATGTGTAAGTGCATTGCAGCCGACTGAAAAGAAATCCAACGCCGCACAACTGTATATGCGGAAAGAGCTGCTATTATTTGAATCTATTCAAGGCAGTGTTGTTCAACCAAAACCTGGGATTAGTGATATACTGTCAAATATTTCTCTTTTTTGTCCAAACAATAATTATAAAGCGGGCAGTGTCAGACCTTTTAGATGAAGGAAGTATAAGACAACAATGTCAGTTCCTTTCAGTTGCTACAGCAACCCCATATAAAGTAGGGCAACTGTTGATCCAACTTCCTCAAAAACCAACTGTCAGCCAGCACTAACAATATTTAACTTTCGATGTTATTGAACATCCTCTAGTTATACAGATCACAAAAAGGTCATCAATCAGTACCCATTTAGTCTTTAGTGGTCATCGTCATTCTATATGGTTATCCTTCATCTAATGTCCACATACCTCACACTGTCTCTCCCAGCCAAAGGCTGAGGGAACCATTGCTTCGAATTCTCCACAATCACATGATTCCTCTTGCCTCACCAAACCGCCTGCAGGTGCCAAAATAACATCACCATTTTGTTGGTGGTCACAGACTCAGTGTTCCGGCCTGAAATTTAACTGTTTCCCCGAGTCTTCTGCCCTGATTCTGGCAACGCCCTTGTAGATGGGCCTTGATGTTCTTCCATGTCAGCTCCTACTCCGGTAGAAATAATATGGAGAATGTACACAACATAATATGTACACGCTGTGGCACTGTAAGCAAATACAATATCAACAGGACATTATACAGAAACATCAGAACATAGTTAACCTGCCAGTCCTAAATGTTTGTGCCCTTGTCAACTCGACTGACGATGAGTGTCGATGAATTGGCATGTCACAAACTGACTGTCATTCAGACATGACTGACTGTCATTTTGTTATGGAACTCACCGGTGGGGTTGATGTTGAGTTGCAACAGGCTCAGGGGTAGATCCCTGGAGTCCGGGTCCATGGGGCTTTGCAGGATGTCATGCATGGCGTTCCGTCGTCCAGCTCTACCGGAGGCTATGAAGTCTGCATACGTCGCTTCAACCTCAGTCATCGTTGACACATTTTTACACAGCAACCCCTGAAACAAGTCACAATGTATCATTTACAATATTACATTTCTCATATGGTGAAGTGCCAAAATATTGGAAACCTTGATGGAGATGACCAAAATAGTTTCATGTACAGTGCAGTCCATAAGTAGGTGGCCTGTGACATGAGTTAATTTGTTTTGGCTCTCTACTCCAGCAAATTGGATTTGAAATGATACAATGATGATGCTGTTGCAGACTAGCAGTTTTATTTTTAGGGTATTTGGAAACAGCACATTTTCTACATAGTACCACCCATTAAAGGCTACCAAATGTATTTCAACAGTTGGCTTCACAGCTGTTTCTTACTACGCAGGTGTGTTTGTATCCATCATTAGCGCATCCACAAGAGAGCTGTCTTGATTCTAGTTTTCCATTTGCTGGTTAATGATGTCTAGCAACACAACGGCCATAGAAGTGTCAATGCAAGTCACGATGGCCATCCTGACGCATATTTATCCAAATCAATCAACCAGAGAAAAAGATCAATCCATGTATTTAATACCTTTCAATAACTTACCTTGAGAGGATAACAACAACATTCTTACATACAAGAATCTTCCCTCCAGTTTGCACTTTTGGATTGCCCTTTTCAATTCAATCCACAGTATTTCAATTGGTTTCAACCATTGAGGCGACCAGGTTTTTAGCCAAAATGTCCCAAAGAACAACTAAAGCAGCAGCATCCATAACAATTTGGAAGGAATACTTGTAAAAGTATAATGTGCAGTAAATTCACGAGGTAACTTTTGGGTGGCTCAACCCAGTGGAGCCTTGTGAAGCAGAGACCAGCATTGGTCAGCTGGACAGTGAATGAGGTTCTATGCAGCAACAAAAATCCCTATTGATAACAGGGTTGCAAAAATGATTTTGACTCCTCTATTTTGAGAATAAAACAACCTTTCTTCACCTGAGAAATTGTATTAGTATATAAACTACAAAACGATATATATATATACAATATACATTAGGATTTTTGCTAATCTTTTCAAGGGGCTACGTATGCCATGACAATAATTAATAGGGCAACTTGTAATATAAAAATGTATCTATGTAATTGTATTCAGTATCTTTATCACTTACAGCTGAGGCTGAATGTAGGTTACATTTTGGACATTCAGATATGTGTTTCATACGACGTGCCGCAAACAGTCCTACATCACATCATGATTCGATGCCCATTCGCATTACATGATAACTCACTGATTTAGTATTTAGTATTACACAGGATGAGAAGTAAATTAACAAATTAATTTAATATAGACAAATAACAAATAAACTAATGTCAATCCGGCCTGCAAAAGCACATCATGCGCATCACACATCTCTTGTCCATCAATGGTAGGTCCATTTAAAGGACGACTGCAAACAAATCAGGTTTGATGGGAATAATCAATACATCTGATGCGCGTAATTTCCTTGTATGAAAGTGCAAATCCTAAACGTTCGTTGGATATGAGCATTTTACCTTTTGTAATCATTTTCCAGTGTCTGCAAAATACGTGCTACATGTTTGAGGTAGGGACCACAGAAATCTACTCCAGTGACCTACAATGAAACCATAGACGTTCCTACGAGGATCCCCCACAAAACATAAATGATTATTTGAAATAAACCATGCATAAATACCTGAATTTAGATACTCCCATCTGCTTGCCCTAACTATTGTCTTTAAGACGTGAAACCGTTACCCTACGCGCATCAATACGAAAAAAATTAAGCAAAAACAGCATCATGCCTCACATTACTTGACTGACAGGTTTTCTTCACGCCTGGCCAATAAACATCAACCTAACGCACATATGCGCTATAATTGGATAAGCCGCATACATCGAAGAGAAGGCTTGAGTTGTTATAGCCGAAAACAGAAACAAACTCGTTCCTGGCCGAACTAACACAACAAAGAACAGTCATTCGTATTTGTGTAAGACGTTCCGTTTGCTCTAAATATACTGTATCCACATTAAGGCTTCTATTGCTCTGATTTAACTTAACGTGAGTAGCTGTCTAAAACATTGATCAGTCGATGTACGTTAAAAGACTGGGGACTGCAGTTCTAAAATGCATAATTTGAGACGGATGGTAAATAAAGAAGGATGAGGTCATGGTGATAAGTAATTCCGCCAATAATCAAATAATCCACTAGATGGTGCTATACTGTCCGTTTTGTATTTATTTTCATTCCCATACATTATCTTTAGACCAAGGTGTTTTTTTTATTGTCATGAGCCAAATAATCTACAGTATAGTCTAGCACAATTTTAAACAGCAAAGATCCACTGTGAAATTCCTGTGGTGTCCTGTGTCACATTACAAATTCACATTAAAATACACTTATTCAGAATAATTATTGTATACATACTTTAAATTATTGTGTGCACCATAAACAATTTATGGTGATTCAGGCTAGTGGAGTAAAAGAGAAAGCTGCAATACAATACACACACTCAGTTCATATATGTTGCTAGATTGTGCTTCGGTTGCGGGGGATGTGCATTGGGGGCTAAATCCCTGCCCTGGCCTTTCATCCTATAATCTCCTCTTCAAGGTCACAAATGAATGAGTTTTCTATATCCACCAGCGAGTGGACATTGATCCAAAACGGAAGCACTTGGGCTCAGACTTTCCGTTGTGTCTGTGGGGAGGACTCCAAGTCAGGGAGACTGGCTCAGCTGCTGGATTAAAGCCTGGTTTCATCTACCAAGACGGCGTTCTAAATGACACCCTATTCCCAAGCATGCCAGCTGGAATGTAAACCCAGGGCAGTGGACGGACGTACACGGCCCACATGACATCACCACCCCTTAAATGGTCTACCGGTCTGCTAAATTGCGTAGTTTCACCAGGGAAAGCAATTATGGCCCAATGCTCATTTGTGACCAAGTGGATTATTTCACTTGTATATTATGTGATATTGTTAACAGTACATTGTTGCCAGGAAGTGTTTCTTTGAGTGTGTTCATCTGAATTCTCTGGCTGCGCATCTGTTATTTATCCGTGGCAGTGTTTCACAGATTACGTACTGTAATTAAGACTGGCGGAACCCTCATCTTGCCTCCAAAATGACTGATAGTACTTCTAAAACTTTCAACGAGACACAAACCAAAGTTGGAGGCTTTCTCCTTTAAACTGTGCAGCAGTGGCCGAGGTGTATGCATTCTCCACACCGTAACAACACGGTACTATATTACTCCTGTGTTTCCTTAATCACAATTGAGCATGCCCGTCTGTTAGAACCGTGGGCGATGTGCGATACCTGAGAGATGAGAGGGGGATCAGGTGTGTCGTGCCCTTATTCATCACTGCAAAAAAGAGGAAATACTAGCTGTGATAATAGCTAATAACTAGATAATATCAATTAGCAGAAACCCGTGAATGGAAACCGTATGCCTCTGTGTTGAATTATTATGTAGAGCGTTTAATATTAAAAGGTACCTCTAATGAAACTAATGCTAATTGTAGGCAGTCTTTTTTGCAAGTGTTCAGCTAACAGCAAAATATTAAAACAAAATATTGTGTTTTCTACAGCTTTCCCGGCATTCTGTCTGTACGTCCTGTAAGTCTTGAGAAGTAGACAATAATAGCAACGACTTGCTAATAATAGCATCAGAATCAGAACACAGTATCTAGCACTAGAAATTGTAGTATATTCTATGAATACACGTTTTCACTGTGCTTGTATGTCTGTGTCGGACCAAGATTGGCAGACCGGTTTCACCTTAGGGTTCACTAGTAGGAGGGTGTACAGATGTAACAGCAAACTTCCATGCAATCCACATGCCTTCATTATTAAAAAGGCTTGCATAGGCTTAAGAGTGGCCAGTAGGACTTTTAATCAACCTTTAAAAGCTTAATGCGCTCCCCCAGTCCCTGATGGAAATATTTCTTGACATCTCTGAGCTGTCTGCCTCCACCGAGCACCCTTTTGACTCAGAGGATGTGATGTGGCCACTGGCCTTCTTCAGTAGACTATAGCAGTCATGTTGCTGCTCAATGCCACAGGGCCCCATGGGAAAAGATGATGTCATCCGAACTTGTTTGAGCTAGACAATAGGGGAATGACTGTTAGAGTGCAGAGGGGAACATACACCGATCAGGCATTTGCTTTACATTACATTCATTGAAAAAATGTAGGCCTACATGTATCTTTGTCAATGTGATGAATTCACAATGGACACCATTGGTCCTACGGACCGACTGGATGGATGGACACGCGATAATAATCTCGATTTCTAGAAATACATACATAACCATGATAAAGCTTATGAAATCTTGCAGTTGCTAATTTTGCTAAAAGTCAGAAGAAGCTCATATCAGATTATACCTAACTGGATGGATCTGTAGCCTCCTGGGCAACAGATGCCGTGAAAGTCATGCTCATTCGTGCATCACCGGAAGATGTCGCTGCTTGTACTCGTACCTAAGCTGCACAACGTAGTTTGACAGCAAGGGGGGATGTAACAGACCAGGGAGGATAGGAGAGAGCAACCGCCGCTGCCTTCTCTTAGCACTCCGCAGTGAACGGGGCTCCCCATCCTACCCGTACTAGGCTAGTCTCTCTTGGCTATTCAGTGGATGCTGTATTTTCCGTCAACACCAACATCTAGCCTAGGCCTGAGGTGTGTTTGCGGACCATTCGTAAGGAATGTTTTACGTATTTTAAATGGTTTGAATTTTGGGTACCAATCGAGGGGAGTCAAGAAGAACGCGGTTCCCCGGGATATTTTACAGTAAGCGCAATGTCATTCCAGTTGCTTTTCCAGCTGTCATACACTCCATGCACACCGCACAGTTACGAAATAAGATCAATTTGGCAGTTGTTTCGGAAAGGGAGTCAAATTTCATTAATTGATGACACCTTTTGTCCTTTGGCCAGATGTTTTCCAGCGTTGAAAGTGTAATGTTAGTGGTATATCTTGTGGTAACGCTTTCAGTGATTGTGGACCAAAAATGGAATCCATTAGCGGCTCATTTGCCATCCAAGGCGGGGGATGTTCAGAGAAAAAAACCTATTACTTTCTGATTGACCTAAATTTCAACATTCATTTATAAGATAATACTAGCTCGACAGGATATCGTAGAAGACCGTCATTCTTTTGTCTGTAATGCAAGGATGTACAGAGGTAGAATGGTGAGAATAATGTCTCGTTTTTGTGTGATGATTGCTATGAATAGACATCTTATTCTAGTTTTCTATGCATTGTTGTCTTCTCCGACTTCAGCATCTCTTTCATCATCAAAGGAAGCCCTATTTGCATATTTTCTATTTCAATAGGGTGCATTGCCTCAGATCAACTCCATATAAAATTAGCCTCATTTTTTATATGCTCAGCGTTTGATCGTGTTTTGACTGCAATGCCTGGCACAAATATTGCAAAAATAGTCAGCATGTTTTCCCCATGTATTCATTTGGGCGCAGAGTTTTTTAAATCTTAGATTTTCTCTTTGCTTTCTGTTTTAAAAGAAGCTACTGATAATTCGAAATGATTTGAAGCATAATGTAGGTAATTTTTGCATGTGTGGCTACTTAAAAATCGATGAAACATTTGTTTTTCTCGATCAATAATAATAACATGAATGCTTTTAAGTTAAAGATAGAGGCCATGTTGAAACTATTTAACACATCAAGGGAATGATGAATTCATGAATGCATGGTGGACCAGGCCTGTAGGTAAGGCTGGACATTATTATTCACTATGTTGAACAACTGTATAATCCTGAAAATACGGACATAAAACACATTTGAAATGCTATAGATTGTATAAATGAAACGGTCTAGAGGACTACTGTCTTCAATATGACACAGCTTTTAGTCAGATGTATATGATCCTAGTGTCCCCAGGGCCAGAAGAAATAACTTGGCCCTCACATGGGTCATCAACAACAAAGACACAGCATAGCTACATCATAGAAACCTTGGCATGCTCTATTTCATGACTTAACAATGCTTTCTGCAATCTGTAGAGGGTTAACTTATGGACAAGATAACCATTGTCCCTAACTAGGTAATCAACAACATTGATATAGTGTAGCAGGTCATATCTGTGTCCTGGAGACCTTGGCCTATTCCATTACATACCAATGGCTTCTGCTCATCAGTCTCTGAGAGACGGAGTGAGAGAAAGAGAGCTCATGGACAGGATGATTTAATACACTATTTGTAAACGGAATTCAAATGGTGTAGTGATTGAGTAAAATGAGGGCCAAAGTCAGGAGAGCTGTCATCCAATAGCCCAGCCTCCATTTGACTTATCTTCCTGAGGGGATCACTGGAATGATGAATGATTGCCAAGACTGTAGATAGGCAAGTCAGTATAAAGAGGCTAAACAATTCATTGGCTACTGAATAAGGTGGGGTGTCATTATAAATGGTTGACTGTGTTTATACTATAGACAGCTACACCTGGCATATGCTACAAAGATACCTGAAATGTCTCGGCTATTCCAAGCCTTTTTGTTTCATTAGATCATTTTGGCAGTGGTTGGAAACATACGCTACCAGAGTCTAAGGTTGTGGTTAATGTCTGCAGAATGACTCCCACAGTCACCAATCTTCCTAAATTCTATGTTGTTGGTAGCATGTTATATTTTCTGGTCTTTCCCTTTATCCAATCAGCCATGGTCAGACATAATCCTTCTGCTTTCTTCCACACAGTGAAGATATTCTTGTTATCATTGCCTGGAAGATAGGGCCTGGTTTTTAAAGCGGTGTCACTCAATTTGTTATCAATTTGAAGAATCCATTGTTTGTCCTGATAAACTTGTAGGATAAGCGTTGTTTTTGGTCAAGGGAAATATGTTGAAGGGGTTGTTGTGTGAGTGCACAGAGCTGTATTCCAATCATCAAAGCGGCAGATTGATATCATGGCCTGGCTGTCTGTGCTCCATCCTCAGCCCCCTCCCTGTTTTTGAAAGATAATGGACATAGGCCGAGGTCATCAATCCCATGATACCCTGTAGTATTGGGGGGTTCAACTGTTTCAGACTAGCAGAGCGCTATTATTGTCATTTATTATTAAAGTGCTGCATGTGTACAGAATAGACCACATTAAAATTGATTATAATAGACAATGTTATTACTAACCAGGGGTATTCAGTCATTTATTAGGTATTGGTATCATCTGATTTGTGCTCTTTCTGTCTGCGCTTATCTGTGTAGGCTAATTGAAAACCTAAAGGAAATGTTTTCCTGACTACAGGAATCAATGTGTCAGTATCTCGTTTTGAAGATGTTTCTTTCTCAATAAGTAAGCCCACTGTATTAAGGAATACACCTATTTCTCAAATTAACACTCTATCGCTTTTCTGCAATCAGTCAATGCCCTTTTGTGGTTGCCAAGTTGATGCCACGATACTTGTGAATTTATGTGTTAGGTACAGTAGATTTTTGTCTAATGAAAAAATGTGATTTCTACTGCCCTCTATCAGGTCAGGCCACCGTTTAGCCAAGCTTCCCTTTAGCTCATTGTTGTTTGGTCTTATGTAACTATAATGCTGTCCTGAAGTATTTTGTGTTGTGAAGTGGAAAATTACAACCACAGGTTGACTCAGTCATTCATCACTTATCATCATTTAGAACAACCTATTCCTTTTCAGAAAGTTTATCCACTCAGTCCCTGTCTTGTTTTCACCTTCTTTTTAATTATACAGTACATTTATCTCCATTTGAGTTGTAGGAACAGTGTTTAGGGGAGGAAGGGGAGGAATAGCCACCCAGCCCTCTGTTGGTCTCCTATCTCCCTTGTTTTCCCTCTGTCATTCTTTCTGCTTCTTCCAGTAGAAAGGCCGGTCAGGTATGTGGATATCCAAGTTGAGTTCAATCATTCTGTGAACTTAAATAGCTCCCTTTACATTAGCCTTCCTCTCCAAAGACTGCTCTAAAACTGACTAATCTTCCCTCTTTAATTTACACCTGAAAGCACATGATAGCATGGGAAACCCAGACTATAGTACTAATAATTTGTGGAGTATGGAAGTAGGATTCTTCAAATATGTTCTGGAGAGAAAACTTTAGTAACTGTTGTTGTCAACCCAAAAAGGTGTAAAATAATTCAGAATTTAAAACAGCTTTAATCTTTACTAAAAGAATGAAAAGAGAACAGAAAAGAAAGTGAAGGTACATACTAGTGTAACGTTTTTGTTTTGTGTTGCTCTTGAGACACAGGTAACATCCAAAATAAAGGAAACACAAGCATAATGTCTCATTTTAATGTTTGGTAGCCTGTTATATTGGATTTGTAGTAGTATATACATACATCGAAAGACCCAATGCAAGTTAAACCTAATTCTAAAGATTAACAAAGTCATGCCAAAAATAGTCACACAGTCAGTCAGCCTATTCCCTACAATTTAACACACTGTCAGAATCTCCTTAAACGAGAATCAATATAATTGTTATCAATACGTCAACGTGTAAAACTGCTATCCGACTAGCCTGCTAGCTAAGCCTTTTACGTTAGCACATCATGACTCAGCCAGTGTCTTTCTATATATAACTGCTTGCCATTTTATAGTTTTGTTAGTAAATTGAGCCATGGGTAAACCAATATTTTGGAAATAACCTACAAAACACCAGCTATCAAAACTTTTATATAATCCTAGCCAGCAAGCTAATCAGCTAAGTAGTTATTCTACCAGATAACTTGCCTAACGTAATAGTTTGCCTGGCAAAACAACACACTTTACCATTGTAACAATATGATAATCCCTAACTCTAAATTAAAAAACTAATATTGAGGTAGACTGTGTGGGCTCATCTGATTTTAAACAGAGCCAAGGAGAGAAATGCAGACTGCAGGTTTACCATGTTCCTGTTGAAGACCACAGAGTTAAATATGTATTGCCTCATCCATAAATGTAAAAAATGTAAACAATTGTAGGTGAATAAAATCATCTAAAAATAGTCGGGTTGGCCAGCTATACACAAAGATCAACAATATCATATTATTGATGATTGCATCATCCAAAAGTCAAATAATTTATTTTACATTAGTCATGTTGCTGGAGATTGGTTTTGTAGCTAAACATTTTTGTGGAAGTTAGTCTACTGTGAACCTAATGCTAGACAACAATGAAGTTTGTAGAAAGAGGTGCCCAAAAGTAATGCCAAATTAATGTCATACAAAATTTAGTGATATGTTTGAACTTCATTCTAACATAGTTGAGACAAAATAAATTACGCTGGCTGAAATTGCACCATGCAAACCAAAAACCTATGTAGTCCGCTGTCAATAATGGTGTTAAAGTGTTAATGATGAAAACATGCTTTTCGGCTACTACTGTTCTACTTAAGTGTTTATTTTGGTTAAGTCTTATGCATGTAAATGTAAGTTGAGCAGTGTTTGCCACTGAAAGGAATTCTGCTTTCTGACTGAAATTCTTGTCTTCTGCCCATGGTAGCCATAATTGGCAACTGGGACTGGCCAGAATTTATATCCAAACACTTAGCATGATGGTATTTTAACTGCATAATTAACTCTGGAAATGTACATGGGTGGTTGACTTGCCAAAACTTTCTTCAATGTGTCAAAAGCAAGCATAGGCTAACTCATTTTATGAAAACTCTTAATTTTATAGGAAGGCAGTTCTTTTTTAATCATCTGCATGTGACATGTGGTACATTTTTTATGTTCCTAGAAAGATTCAGAAAATTCACCAATAAATAAAATGAAAACATTTGTTCAGAGAAATAATGTCCACCATCATCACACATTTGTTTCAAAATAGTCTTTTATCTTAAAAACATCCAGGATGAGGTTGCTCATCCTGGAAGTGAAAGAAGTCATCCCTGGAGCACAAGCGGAACAATCAGAAATTATACTTTAAACAAGTCTGTACACATTATATTTTGATTTGTTGTAATGCCTTAAATGTGAACACACCTAACATTTTATATATTTAAACTATATAATGTGATATGAAAATATATAATTGTGTACAGTATAGGAATGCAAACCAATCACTTGGGGATGCCTTACTGAAACAGGCCTTATCAACACATATATTCTGATTTATACGATTTGGCAGTCCCTGCACTTATATTAGCCCAGGTCAAGCACTGGCTTTAGTAAGAAAATGATTGGCCAGAACAGATACTCAAGTTTAGTTATTTATGTACACTTGCATTAAATAAATAAATATTTGGCATCTGATGATAATAATGATGTAGTCAAACTACACTGCTCAAAAATTTGGGGGGAATACCTAATCATCACAGTATAACACCAAGTCAATTAAGCTTCTGGGATATAAATCTGTCCAGTTAGGAAGCATTAGCAATTGTGAATCAGTTTCACTTATTTTGTTGCCAATGAAAGTGACAAAGATGTCTGAAGAGACAACAGCAAGACAACGCCCAAAAGGGAATTGTTTTACAGGTGGTGGCCACAGACAATTGCTCTCTCGTTATACTTCCTGACTGATTATTCTCTAGTTTTGCATTTTGCTAGTGTTCTTGTCACTACTGGTAGCATGAGGGCATACCTGCAGCCTATTCAGGTTGCACATTTAGTGCATCTCCTCCAAGATGGCATAGCCATACGTGCCATCACAAGAACATTTGCTGTGTCTCCCAATACTCACTCAAGAGCATGGAGAAGATGCCAGGAGATGGGCGGTTACACAAGGAGAGCTGGATGAATACAGCAGCAGGACTGGTATCTGCACCTTTGATGAGCAACACTGCCAGAGCCCTACAAAATGACCTCTAGCGGTCTATTGGTGGGCATGTTTCTGACCACAATGTCTGAAACAGACTCCATGTGTGACCTCTAGTGGGGCCTGTGTACACAGCCCAGCACTGTGCAGTTCGATTGGCATTCACCAGAGAACAGCAGAATGAACAGGTCCACCATTGGTGCCCCACTATCTTCACAGAGGAGAGCAGGTTCACACTGAGCACATGTGACAAAGAGTCTGGAGATGCTGTGGTGAATGTTATGCTGCCTGCAACATCATCCAGCATGACCGTTTTTGTGGTCAGTGATGGTCTGGGGAGGCATATGCTTGAAGGGTTGCACAGACCTCCACGTGCTAGCCAACGGTACCCTGACTGCTGTTAGGTACCAGGATAAAATCCTCAGACCCACCATCAGACCTTACGCTAGTGGAGTGGGCCATGGTTTCCTCGTGGTGCAGGACAATGCCCGGCCTCATGTGGCCAGAGTGTGTAGGCAGTTCCTGGATGACGAAGGCATTGATGCTATTGACTGGCCCTCATGTTTCCCAGACCTGAATCTAACTGAGAACCTGTGGGTCTGTCATGTATCGGTGCGTCCAACAACGCCAAGTAGCGCAACAGACTGTCTAGGAGCTCAGTGGTGCCCTGATTCATGCCAAGAGGAGATCCCCGAGGACACCATCCACCAGCGTTCTCAGATGTTGTCGGGAGTGCATACAGGCACATGGGGGCCATACACACTACAGAGTCACATTATGAATTGCCGTGATGAATTTCACTCAAGTTTGAATAGCCTGTGATTTCAATTGTTTACTTTGATTTTCAGTGTGGGTTTGAACCCAGCCCTCAATTGGTTGGTGTTTGGTTTCCATTGATGTTATTTATGTCATTGTGTTCTTAACAAATTACACAATGTACAGTAAAGATCTTGGTATTTAATGTATTTTGTTAATTGAGACCCAATGTGTGTTTTAGGTGTTCCCTTAATTTTTTTGAACAGTGTAGTAAGCTGGGCGATTGGCTGAATCAGCAGCGCTACATATCGATTTGAAAATGATGAGAGTTGGGTGTGTGGCATTAGGAGGTGTATAATGAACTTAAGCAGGAAGGGGCTGCCAACTTTGCATCCTTTGGTTGCCACTGGAAAAAATTTAGACAATGTGAAGCTACATTGGTTGCACTGAGGGATATTGTGTAGCGAGTTATTTATTCAAAAAATTAACTAGCAAGGGATTGCTTAAATTAAATAATGCTTTACGTTACTTGTTACTGTTAAAATGTCTGACTACATAGTAACGTGTTTTTCAGAACACTGGTAATAAGCAAAAATTAACTAAACTAATGAGGTCTTGAGCTCAATTGTCTAATGTAAATTTGTCTTGAGTTCGGCAGATATAACAAGTTGTTGTTTGAAATAAGGAAGTGGTGGATCAGGCTGATACATTTCTTTTCAGCAATGGACCTACAGTACTGGTCTTTTTTTACACACTTCGCCCTATGCATTAAGGCATTGAAGTCCTGATGTAAAACGCTGCACTCTGGCAAAACATTGCTAACATTTCATTGTAATGAAGCACATTCGCCTAGGTATTGACATTCCTGGAATGGAAAACAATAAAATATTAAAATAAAATATCCAAAAAAAGATTAAATATGAGATTCTTATTGAATCGTAAGCACGAATGACCAGTAGACATTTGCAGTCAATGCTTTAAGTTAATGTTTCAAATCGTATTTTTCTACAGAATTTCTCAGAATGCCTGAGATATTCCCAATCTAAACATTCAAGTAATCCCTTTGTTAGTCATGATTGTTTCGCGTGTTTTTATAAAATAACTGCCTGGTAGCAAACCAGTGAATGTTGCTGTCACTATTAGCTGGGCCTTTACATATTCAATGTTTGTTTTGCAAAAGCATATTGAAATACTAAAAGGATCACAAAACAGTTTAATTATATTTTAATTCAAGCTTAGGGAAGTAGTACTAGATATAAAACCAATGTTATGTTAGTACAAGTAGAAATGCTAGTTGTGGCTTGTTGTGTTGGCTGAACAAATGTTGGTAAATGCACCACTCAGAATTCTAGTCTACTTCAGTTAGTACACATTGCAAAAAATCATGAAGAAGGGATATTAACGACTAGGTCTAAAATAATGCATTTCAGTCACAAGTTCACTCTCTAAAGTTTCCCAGAGCTCGGCTTTTACTCTATGTTACTTATTAAGATATAATGTTGATGAAACAACAAAGCCCACATTTTCACTGTGTTCAGTTATTTTGATTGCATGTTTGGCAGCCTTGTGAAGATATGGGGGCCTGGGACAGACACTGGAACATAAATGTGCAACATGCACCTTACATCACGTTATGAAACTTTCTTTGCAATGCACGGACAACTTTCATGAATGTTCTACATGTTCTTTAGTTGGTTTCTTTCCTTCATTGTCAGTGGCCTATCATTTTGGAGCATTTTGTTATCATTTTATTACATCCATAACAGTTATGGAAGTGATGGATAACAAAAAATATCTTAGCTTGAGTGCATTGCATACTCAACACATTTTTTGTGCTTTTTCTGGGATTTGTTCTTTAGACTTACTGATATCTTGAAAATTGCGTTCTAATTAAAATTATCTTGGAAAAAGATTGAAATGCATATTGCATACATGGCAGTACTATTTTCAGATAAAAGGATGGCAAAAGTGCTGAGTATTTTTGAAAGCCCCCCAAAATATATTGACTTAATCCAGAAAAGTGGATTGGGTCTATTGGAACATTATAGTCTTTTCTTATTTGCATATGTCATTAAACTTTTTGAGAAAAATATTTAAATTACAGAGCATTTTGCAACAAATAAACCATTATTGCATTGTTTTTACTTGTTGTCTTTTCCCCAGAAAGTCATATTTCTTAAAGACTTCTTACTGTTGAAGCGTGTACTTGGTGCCTGATGACATTACCTGCTGTTGAGCAAGCACTGGATTGCCATATATCCTTCAATAAAGTGGCCTATAAGTACTTTTCTCTGCTGGTTAGTAGCATCCCTATTGTGTCAGCTGCAATAGAGGTTTATTTAATGTAGAGTTGTATGGCATCTTGACCTGTGATATGAATGTGAGTTTGGTGAACATTTGATCAGTCCCTTAATAGCTGGTTGTAGGTAAAACATCTTTACACTGATCAATTCTATTTATTTATAAAGCCCTTTTTACATAATCAGTTGTCACAAAGTGCTTTTACAAAGCACTCAGCTTGAAACCCCAAGGAGCAATTAACAACAATGTTGAAGCACATTGGCTAAGAGGGGCCAAAATTTAGGAAGAAACCTAGAGAGGAATGTCTATTACCCTTGAATTGCTCAATACATACATTGCTCTTTATATGACTACGTCCTCAGTAGTTTGCAATGAAGCAATACTTTTTCTGAACTATCTGATATGAGTTCCCTTTCTTTGTAATTACTTCATGCCATTATCACTCCATTATCACTGCTTGTGTTAATCATTATGGAAATGCTGTGTGTGGCACATATTTGTATGCTGCTTTTATAATATCCTTATTTTAAATGAGAACAGTGCAACGAGTACTTTGATGCTACCACAGATATATATTTGGTTCCATCATCTCTTTTAGGAGCATTTAAAGTAAATCTAATTATGCAAATACTTTAATTGCAAAGTTTCTCTGTTTAGAATATAGTATTAAACACTTATTGATTAAACATTCTTTCAATTAATTTTATACATGCGGTAACAAACCGCAGATGGTCTTCACTTGAAAGTTGGAGCACCATTCAGTAGCCATAAAATCAAGATACCAGGGTGTCAATAGTGGCAGTTACTCTGTTTAGCGAAGTCTTACAATGAGATCACCACCTAGTCACTCGTCAACATTGTTACCCAACATGTCTTCATTATATCATTCATAATGGTGTTTATAGATTTGTATTTGGAGTGACTGCAGACAACAAAGTGTGTGTGGGTGTATAGGGTCTAAATCAGAGGTGTCAATACGGAGGGCTGAGCATCTGCTGGTTGTTCGTTCTCACCTTGTATTTGATTGATTAATTAGGTCACTAACAGGTTTATTTCTACCTTCACCTGGTTGTTTAGGTCTGAACTGGGAACTAGTCTAAAGAAAAAAAGAAAAACCTGCAGAAACTCGGCCCTTCTTGGAAGCGGTTTGACACCCCTGGTCCAGATGTTCTACAATCTGTACAAACACAGGGTTTGCTGTACTGACCTTGTGATATCCAGTTCACAACAGCAGTTCTGGTGTTGTTTTGAGATTAAATGCTCTTCACACAATACATAGGTGAAAGGCAACAGTCAGTGGCAGGTTACAGAGTTGTAACAGTGTCGTGTCCATAGCACAGAACAGAGACAAAGAAAGACATTGGTGAGCAAAGCTGCATATCCATCAATAACTGGGTTGATTGTGAATGTGTCCCTGCTTGAAGGTCAGTTTATTCTCTTTCCAGTGCAGTGAGTTGCTGCTGTGTCTGTGGCAGTGCTGTGGATAATGCCACAGTAGGTGAGCAGCTTTTTACGTCTGCTCCCCCACGGGCTCTGCCCTGAAGTCTTCTTTTCCACGCTGCTGTGTCATCAGCTGACCAGCAGGGGTCACCTCAGGCAACTTTGTCTCCAACCAATCACGCAGGCAATGATCACATTATCTCAACATGCAGTCAGATAGGCATGGTGCTGTAATGGCGTAGCATAATGTCATGTAAAGACATTCTAAAACAAGACAGTAAATATGACTTAAAAATACATATCCTATTTAGTAAGAGCTCTGAAATCCAGCCAATGTAATGAACGTTGACAGGACGTTGTTCGGTAATGGTGCAACGTTGCGGCCGTTGTCAAAGACAGTGACTGTGTGAGGTAGCTGGGGGACCGTCACCACGGTCACAAGTAGAGTCGACATTCAGCAGCGAGACTGTTGCCTTGGGCTGGGAGAAAATCAGGCCACGCAACTACTGAAGCTACACCACTGGCTTCACATTGGGCCATTAAGCCCTTGACTGCCTTGATCTGCACATCGCCATGGGTCGGTTTGGTTCGTTAATGCATGAACAATCAGCGGCGGGGCTGGTCGCGCTCTCCCTGGTGCGGTGCTGTAGCTTAATGGGCTAGTACAGTAGGTCAACCCCTCTAGCATGTTGTACACTGGAGAACACAGGAGAACCTAGAGGGGCTCAGGATACCAGCCGGACGAGGTGGGCCACCGGAATGGTTCGATAAGAGTGTGAAGTGACTGAGTCAATTGTTTGGCAACACCAGTTAACTTATCCATTACGTGTTGTTACATTGAAAATGTGGCGTTGGTTTAATTAAATTAGCTAGTCAATAAAATGAACCAGACAGCGGTGTTCTGTTGAGAGAAAACAAAATGCACTCAAACCTAACCTAATCAGAACAGTGTTTGTAATAGGAAATGTTAATAAGCACTCAGGATTGTTTTATCACAGCAAGCCCCACATAATTACACTTTATCATTTATGTTACGCTCCTTTGAGAACATTATTCCAGGAGCTATTTAATTGCCTTTGCTAGGAGATGTCTTCTCTAGGTCATTGACTTTCATTTTTATAAACCTAAACCTATAGACCTGTCGCCACTGGAACCATTGAGTTGGGCTGGAACAATAATCACTTATGTAGAAACATGTAATATTTTTTGGGGGAGTAGAGATTTTTGTATGTTTTTTCACCCAGAAAGTAGTTTAAGTGCGATAACATGAACATATTTTCGGTTTACGTCTGTTAACTAGGTCATACTTTCAGTTTTACGTACAGTTCTACACATTCAAATAACAGCCTAAACCCCTCTGTTTAATCTAAATAACTAACAGTCACGTCATCGTTGTAAATGAGATCGTGTTCTCAGTCACTTATAGTAGGCTACCTGTAGTGCTCATTGGATGTGCAACAAGCTTAAAGTTCTCATTTCACACCGCAACAACCCGAGATCCATTCTATATTCATGTTTCCCACCCAATAATTTAGGATGCAGAGTGTATCAGCCGTACACTCCATTTGAAGAGAATAATTATGTACATTCTAACCAATGCTACAAACCAGCCCTCTTTTTGTTAATTTGAACGTTTCGATTTCTCTAACAAAATGTGCTGAGGTGAGACGTTTGTTAGTGGAAATATACATTTGAGTTAACACCCAAGGGGCTTCTGTAGTGAAATATATGGTCAGTGCCTTAATGGTGTGTTGTACTCACTACTCACTATTGACTGACGTCTAGGACCAAATATTGTTACAAAAATGATAACTGGTACTTTCGTTTGAAATCTTAACTATACATCATTATTTCTTCCCCTTTCCTCTTCTTGCCTTGTGATTCTGTTGTTCTCATTTACTGTATGTCTGGGGGTCTTAGGTCTACCTGCATAATCTGGAACTGTAAGTAATGAGTGCACCTACTTGACAAATCAGTCAATGTGGATGTGCCCAGGAGAAGCTATATTTCTTGGTCCAGGGCCAGCTCTGTGCTGAATCACAAGCTGAAGAGGATTGTTCTATGTTCAGATGGTAACGAAAATAAATATGTACAAAAAAGGCGAATCTCAAACAGGCATGCCAAAAATAAAGGTCCAAATGCAAACTGAAAAGCCCTAATGACCGCCAAACGAACCGGCCGCTTCACAGCTCTCCAAGCTTCGAGCTGGCACTGTGACTGACGAGCCCTAATTGGCTGCACCTGATGTGCTCATCAAGTCTTGGCGCAGCACCTAGACCCTGTTGGTGCTTCCCCCCTGGGGATGGAGTGTGGAAATGTTTCCTGGACAGCATGTTCACTAGCTCCGATATAACAGTAGACCAAGATACCGCTCCCAAATTGTAACTGAGGCAAAGCGGATGAGGCCTCCAAAGTCCATAAATGCTAGCCAGAGTCAGTTTTACTCTATCGAACAGAATACTAAGAAACACTTCTTCTCAGTATTCCTGTTGGACCGAAGCGATATGGTGAAAAACAGGTCTGTGCTCAGCAGCCACCCATTATGTCAACCCAGTGATAGAGCGTAGAAAGGATTAAAAGCTGACAGCTTGGCCCTGCAGATAGGGGTGTACTGCAGTAGAGATGTCAAACTGACTCTAATTTGAATCCAAAATGTTGGAGTGCTTGTTGTTCTTGTATTGTTCTTTGATTTTTGCTTGGTTTTTATCTGTGCAAACAGGGCAGATTTGAATAAGAGAACATGTTGTCAGTGTGTTTCTCCCTGAATAAATAAAGAAAATGGGAGAGGAATAAATGACTGTGTTCTTCTGTCTTAACACTGGGACAGAGGCCCAACACGATCTAATTAGAGTTGATGTTACCTGGACATTTCTGTATAACTAACGGTGGTTTCATGAAAGTGTTAGAGATTAAAAGCTGTGAAGGTTAAAGCATTACGGTCCATTGGTTTTTAAACAAGGCCCTCTTCCCTGCTGTTCACCTATAGCCACCGATGAGTCAAAATCTGCAGATGGCTTTGAAGCCATCATATTGCATGATACTGCCCAGAGAGCTTCAATCAATAGCCTCAAATGGCTTCCCTCTCCAATATTATCTGCCACACTGATAATATTACAGTCTATAGCACCCAATGGCCTTCATCAATACATTACATAATACAGATTTTGGCAAGAATGGTCTGTTTTTAAATGTCATGCATGGAAAGGGACAATTTCAGAGGTCTTTATCTTTCAAAGCATTACGGGATTATAGAAAATAATGCTGCACTTTGCACTCTGCACCTGAAGAAAGATAACCCGTCAGTAGTTTCTGCATTGCCCAGCATCTTTGGCTTGTATCCTCTGCTGACTGTATTTTAAGACTCAGGCAATCGCCTTCCTCTCTTAACCGGGGCATGCATCAAACATATTGTGGTGGGCAAAAAAGCAGAAAGCCCGGCACCAATTCTCTCTGACACTTATTGCAAGTCTATTCTGTGTGCTTGGCTTGTGTAATACCATGAATCATTTCTATTTGTAGTGGGTTAATGCGGGGGTTATCAAACTAAGGGGCACAGCCCCAATTTTAGGCACTGATTTTTATGGAGTGTCTCGAAACATACCTTGGTTTGAGGGATAATATATATATGCTGTGTTCTATGTATAACATGTAAAAGCTTTTTTGGTGCCATTTCACAATGTTTGCTATAAGATCTATTGACGTATACAGCTGCTTTATTTGCAAAATACTAGTTATATTTGTCTGACGCACAATTGATTTGTCTCAGAAGCTGAGCTGTCCTTCTTAAGTTGACGGGAAAAATAAAAGTTGCTTTGCTTCGTGAATGAATTTTCTATAAGTTAATACTGTTAGCGTCGGTTGACCTAATCACTTTGTTTAAAAGAGAATATCTGTAATTAAATTGAGGTTTTATATTTATATATATATTATTAGCTTTATTGAGTAAAGACTACATATTTTGAATTATTTATTTGTTTCAGACATACATGATTACAGAACATTTTGTGATGGAATAACATTTGAGATAATCAGGTTTATTTGATGTACTAGTAGTACCAGCAGTGGTAGTATTCACTATCCTGCATAAATAATTTATTTAAGTTTCATATTGGTTTCATATTGGGGCTCCAAGCAAAGGGAAAAACCTTTCCAAATGCCACGGTTTGGTTGAACGCCCACAATGGATTCATATTGTTCTCCAAGCAATCTTCATGTAACAGTCATATGGCACAATGTGAATCAGTTGTGTGCGTGGTGTAACGCTAAGCTGTCCATTACTGTACAGAGAGATCGTTTAAGTCAGATGGACCTCCACTGACATGTTGACGAGGAGCGTCTGATGTTTATTTACTTGTTATACACACTTAGTGTTGGAAGTCGACTGTACTTATAATATTAAGTTAAGGGAATGTGTCTAGACATGGCTGACTACCACAGCAAAATGAATGTTGCAGTAGGTTTTAATGAGACAACAGGGGACACTCAGAAACTCTCCAAAACCATCATTTCTTATGCAGCCACGTACCGAGATACTTAGAGGTCTAATGTTGCCTTTTTTAATCCCAATGTATAATCATTTCTAGGTAGCAATTAACTACATTACTGGGATTATTTTCAATTAAAATAAAACAGTCAAAAAGCTTTTAAGCAAAGAGAAACATGTCATGCGGGACATTTGCTATGTACGTCTGGGAGGGGTTTGAGTTGGATGGGTACATTTAAAACTAGCTGTTATTGGTAGAGTGTTTTTTAACATTTGCTTGTTGGTCTGTTAATTAATTTATGTATCACCACGCAGTCCAAAACTCCATTCCCACCAAATGCACAAATGGCAGGCTCTTTTAAAATGTTGCAGTATTATTTCCCCATCATAGTGTGTAAAATATACAGTATATCAAACACAGCTACATCTAGTGTTTGACTTCACTGGGCCTTTATGTATGGAATTTACCATCTGAAGCAGTGGGAGTTGAAATTCATCTTTGATATCTTTTGAAATGTCAATCAGTGCTGCTTATCTATGTTCATATCTATGTGAGTCTGCCAACTGTAGAAAGGGGATGAGTTGGACAGTATTGCAATAATGAATATACATTGCATACCAATATGCTGAGGCCTTTTTCAAATTATAGTTTGTCTTTATTGTAATAAACATATGAAGCGGTTATGTTTATTTGGGTTTTTTATAATGTATCTATCAGGGGCAAATGAATGTCTTAGTATGACTTGAACAACAATAATTTAGGGCTAATTCTCACTCTCACCTCCTGTATTAATGTGCTAGCACAGATTTTGCTTAGCTGGTTCTGGTGAAGCTGATATTGTACCAATGTTTAGGAACTGGTCACATACTGCAAGTTTGACATAGAAGTGATGGCCGCTTGCGACATCATAATGTACGGTATTTCGGATGGTAAGCGGGGGTATGTTGACATATTGATTTACAGTGTAATCCATTTTCATGTTTCCTTACCATCCATTCTGTCTGCACAGATGGCCAAATAGAGCGTCTGGTGGGGACATGAAAAATGTTTCATTTTGTTTCACTCTTTAAACAAAATAAGTCAATTTGGATAATCCTACCGTAATTTTAAAAAGCCCTGGCTATAAATGACCGAGTGTAGCACTGTATGTGTGCTGTCATTTATCCTGCTAGTATGTAACCGAGGCAGAGCTGCATGCTAATGAAAGATGAGGATGACATTAGGTGTGGTGACCCTGGAGGGAGGAAATCGTGGCAAGAGATGGCATTCTGTCAGACAAGTGGCCCAGTGTTTAGAACTCACAGACTCGAAGAGAGATGAGAAAGCACTGAACTAGGTCAAGAGAGAGAAAAAATGAGAGCGAGAATATGGGGAGTGGGCTGGAGAGAGAGAGAGGGAGTGAGGATCACCAAAATGGATGACGAGGGATGGGTGCTGGTCAGCCATGTTAGCGGAGTCCAGGGCTTGTTGCCTGTCTGCATTTCCCAGAATAGTCTAGCTCCTGTCTCCCGGGCGACGGTCGACTTTCCCTTACCTTCAACCCAACCGTGCAATCTGGCAACTGCCACGGGCCCGGAGACAAGGATGGGAAGGATCAATTGTGACATCACGCTTTCATCAGCTTTTAGAGGCTGTCATCTGAGTTGTTGTCACTGCCATTATTTGAGGTCTCACTACATCAGGCTTTGCTGGAGACTTGGGTCCTGTCTCCTTTAGTCACCGCAGTGTTATTGTCAACCACACACGCACGCACACACTCTCTGGCATCGTTAGTGCATCTCGGCTAGATGATTACTGGGCAGATTACGATGTGACAGATATAGTTTACAAGTGTTAGCTATATCCACAATCTGATTAAACCAGATTTTCTATGGAGGCAAAGCACCCTCTTACGGGAAGTTCCCTTAATGCTACGGTTAGGAATAGTGTGAAGTATGAAATATGTTTGGACCAGGATCGCTCCCTCAATGTAGCCTGGCTAATGCCAGTTCTTTGGTGTATTAACACGGTCAGGTCAGCCAGGCTTCCCTCAACGGCTACATTAGCGCGTCCCCGGTAATGGTGACTAGATACCTGCTGATGCTGACTGTTGACCCTGTTCTTTGTCTTGCAGGAGGCATGCCAGTTCCAGACACAGCCTCTGACTCTGAGATCCCCAGCATGCTGAGCCCAGTGCTAAACGCCTCT
Organism: Esox niger; assembly: GCA_016801105.1. Lineage (NCBI taxonomy): Eukaryota > Metazoa > Chordata > Actinopteri > Esociformes > Esocidae > Esox > Esox niger. The sequence goes on from JACXGJ010001931.1 coordinate 33,474, forward strand.
AATGGAGATGGCTCCGAGACGGAGACCACGTCAGCTATCCTGGCCTCCGTCAAGGAACAGGTAAGGCCTTCCTTCTTAACTCAGTGTTTGTTGTACAGAGACTGTTTTTAGAGTAAGAGCAAGGCCCATGGAAGAAATATCCTGACATCAGCCTATTAGAGTATATTTGGCAGTATGCATATGAATAACAGTTTAAACCTGCTATTTTTGGCTAGATGTTTAATATGTTGTTTTTGTGTGAATATTCTGTAAGTTGAATCACTATCGTACCTTGTTTGCCATGAAATTCCGAGTTTGAAAGCGGTTGGCTTTGATGACAAGGGGCACAAATCAGCCTGAAATAGGGCACTATCATCGGGGAGTCTTTATGGCTCGATAGTGGCACTTTACAACCAGTGGCCATAGATTGCAGACTGCATCTTCAAGTTATTTAGAAGACGCCCTAATGCAGACTTACCCTGTGGGAATCAAACTGTTAACTGACATTGCCATGCTCTACATGGCTCATGAAGTGATGGCGATCTGAAATGACATTATGGTTATGTTCGGTTAGGGCATAATGCTACCAACAGCATGATTACTTTCAGGCTGGTTTCATCATACCATTCTGTTCAGTGCCTGAAATCTATCCTATTTACTGTGTCTCCCTGGTGATGAGTTAGACCTGTCAGTGTACTGCAGGGAGGAGTGATCTCTGGAGACAAGTAATTGATGCCATGTGTATTATACACAGTATGTGTCTGGTGCCAAGGACAGATACTGATTAGCCGGTCGAATCAATAAATAGAATATTGAGATCTAGTGTATTTAAAATTGCCTGCACTAGTCAATAAATAGGCTTTGTGCAGTTCAGTATGGCTATTTATTTTAACATCTACTGACATCACCTTAACAATAGTTTGTAAATAAGTTATTTCATGTTATTAGCGGGACCATGTTTGGAATGTCCTTGTATAAAATGCGATTGAGTTGTCCTAGAGATCGTGTTTAGTGTAATTGAAATGGCTTGCGGATAAACCCTGGAAGTATCTGTGTCCCTCAGCAGTAGTAAGATATTGAAGTGTTTTAGCTGAAAGGCAGCCATTTTAGAGTTGCTCCGGGAGCATGTGAGTGGATGGGAATGAAGCATGGCAGTCCCTGGCTCCATGACACTGGTTACACTGAAACTTCCTCATGCTTTCAGCAGAAGAGGAAAAAGGACTATCTGTGGAATAGCAAAGTGGGCCACAGCCACGAATGGCACGGCCCCATGGACTGCTCTGGGACACACTAATGGCCCTCCTATCAGGATGGTAAAAATAAAAAATAAAGGCCAAAAGGCATGCTTACAGAAGAGTGTGTGTGTGTGTGTGTGTGTGTGTGTGTGTGTGTGTGTGTGTGTGTGTGTGTGTAAGGAAACGTGTGCATTTGTGTTTGTGTCCGCGCAGACCTCCACAAGCTTGCATTTATTCAAACCAGTGCCCCTCAGTCATTGTTGGCTCTTGTTTTCTTCCGTTGACAGCACTGGGGTAGTTTTATGAATAGAAATAAAAGAGACATGTTTTGATTGTTGATGCTTTTCTGCGGTGGACACAATTAGGAGGCGTCTGCTTCCTGGGCATTATGGAGCAGTAAGAGTGGCGGGGTCAAGCATGAGCAACCACACGTAACCAACCCACTGGCTAAGTATGGGGGAAGCTTTCCCACTTCTGTTTTATCTGTATTACTTGGGGAGAGGTTTAATGGGCTTCAACTGAGGTGAAACTTTCTGGCCTGACTTTAACAAACTGTAGATTTTGGATGACTCTCTTATGGGGTGATTACCGTTTCACTAGTCTTGGTTCTGATTGGGCCTCATTTGGATCTGTCATGACCATGGTTTTAAGTAGCGGTTCATGCCAGAGTGATGCCTCATTGTTCTTTGACCATGGAGCCTCGAAAAAACGAAATAAGCAGCCAATAGCAGGGAGAGCAAACGAAACCAGCCAGAGCTCTCAGACATAAAGTAGTCTATATGTGCGGACACAACGGGAATGTCAATCAGTGTGATTGGGTTCAAAGCACTGGCATATCAAACATCTAGCAAGGTACGCATACAGCTAGAATGTTCCGACAGTTATTTAGTTTCTGGGCGAGCGAGAGAATGCTAATATGCTCTTTTCATGGTCATCACTTAAGACATAGTGGATGTTTAAACAAATGGGTTTTGCTCGAGTGAAGTCATTTCAGTTGCCTTTGGGCTTGTTTACATTTCTAAAGAGAGAATAAAACACAAGATGGACTAAGGGCTTGTTTACATTTCGCAACATGTTCCAAAATGTATCGAAGAAGACTTAAGACGCTAGATTGCTTTGTTGTGAAAACCTACAGATATGGACAGCTCAAGAAGCCACATTCCGAGACAGCGTGCCTCAGATTTGAATAGAGCTTTGCAAGTGTGAAGACAATTCTGAAAGAACTGTATCGTTTTCTCTGTAAACTGGGTGCACATTGCTGGATTTTCCAGCAATTGACGGCCACAATCCTGCATGGGATATCTCCAACATGCCTGTGTAAATTCAAATTCTATGGAAATGATTATGCAAACCGAGACTTACCTTAGCATTTTATTTTTAAGGTTATCTAGCATTTTATACTCTCTCCTAATGTAAACACGCCCTGATCTTGTTTGTCATAATCATAATGACATTAAGCAATTCCCCTCCCCCAACTTTACACGTATCATAATTTTGCATTACTGCGTTTTGTGTAATTCTATCAACTAGGCCATCAATCAAAGCAGATCTAATATCCCTATTTGACTGAATTTCAATGTCATTTATTTAGCATGTCGGTCATGTCTAATCAAAGTTTCGATATGGACTCTCCTCACTCAGCGAGTGCCAAGGCAGTAGTGAAGATGGGAGGCTCATGGAGATCACAATGGTCTGATTGACTGCAGACTGACTGCTGACATCCCTTTACTTCTAATATGCTTTTTTGTTAGTTTTAATAATCTCAGAATGTATTATTGATTATACAGTGTTGTAGTAGGGCGTTGTTTCATTTGTAATGTCCCAAAATCTACTCCTTGTGTGAGTTGTTTTCTGGGATTAACCAATTACCAGAACCTGCTCCTCTGAAACAATCAGATATATCTGATGCTGTGTGTACACAAGGCTTATCACTTCATAGTACTATATCATAAGAAGGGATTTAAACATATTCAGTAAGAGGGTTTGGGGGGAATAAGGCAGGGATTTGGAGTGCTCATGTCTTTATATTTCTTTTATTTTAGACAGTAAAGTGTTGGCATTTAAGACTGTGTTTCGTTGTCAGTTGACTCACGGGGGAAAAACTGTGGAAATTGAACTTGTGAATGTCTCGGCTCGGCACCTGGCTGGAGGCTTGAATGAGTGATTCAGACAACCATTGCGGAGAGGTAGAAGTGCAATTTGAGAGGCTTAGGAGTTTACAGTTGCTCTAACAATTTAGAATGGAGCATTAGAGAGATCAATCTGAAATCCAGCACTGCGTTACTTAGCTGACGAATAAGAAAGCAGTCAGCAGTACTGGTGAGCTTTCAGTCAACCCAGGAGAAGCTTGAAATGTTGTCTCAACTGGAGTATTTAAGCCAAAGATTTTAAAGCCTCTGGGTTCCTAGATCTTAATTCCTGCCTCTACTCAAATTGAGCCAATATCATTACCATAGGCTTATTAGCCTACCTTGTTGTTCAATCTTTACAATTTTGAATTAATTCAGTTATTTTTTAATAATTTTTGTGTTTTCTGAGGTCCAATACGAGTTCTGTGCATCACATTCTCCAACCAACCTTCCCTGCAGTACCGCTAATTATGTTTCAGGGTGGTCCTTGCCTTTGGTTTTTTACTCATCAACTTCACCTCTGGGTTTTTATAAAATGGATTAAACCCCCGAAAAGAATGTGTGAGGCATACCCGGAATTACATTTGGTAATCAAATTGTCTACTCTGAAAAACATAAATGTCAGTCTTAGCACCACAGGGCACAATTAGGCATTTCTACTGGAGGACAACAGCTAGTTTCCTGGAGCCACAGAATCCCATCTTCTGTCCCCTAGTCATTTATTCTACCAACTAATAGGTTTAATGGGTGTTTTCAGGGATGCACTGTTTGCAAGCTATTGGGCATAAATCTCCCTCCCCTTCTTCCCATTTGACTTTCTCCTGCTCCCTCCCTCTCAATCTCTCCCATTCTTTCTCTGACTCTCACTCTCATTCTCTCTATCTTATTTTTTATCTTCATTAGTAATGGACTGGAATTATAGTAGATTATGTTGTTTCTTGTGATGCAATTATCAGACAAGCTTTTGACGGAACAATCTGCATTTTTAGATGGGTTTTTCTTTAGTTCTACCACAAACACATTTGAAATCAGTTTATTCTACACTGTTTTACTGTATGCCGGAACAACTCTGCAAACAGTTTTTGCCCTGACTCAGTCAGTTCCAGCTTTCCTTTATTAGTGTCTTGATAAGCTTGGCTATGTAAATTCTGAACATGATTTAGAATTGGTAAACTGACCCAATAATGATTTGAATAAAGAAATTAGTTTGTAAGGAGAAGAGCTTTGCATACAAAGTGCTGTGTTAAGTTATTCACTTAGAACCTGTCAATTGGTGTTCTGCCATCAGTCATATTTTCACCAAAATGACTTAAATTGTAATAATTTTCTCAGAAACATTTATTCTTTGTGGTCTGCTGGTAGAAGGGTCTACAGTATATATATACAGTCCTCATTGTCTTGATAAAAGAAGGGTCTACTATAAATATACAGTCTTTACAGTTTGACTGCCAGAGGGTTTACTGTAAATATACAGTCTTAATGGTGTGAATGACAGATGGGTCTACTGTAAATATACAGTTTTTACGGTTTGACTGACAGAAGGGTCTGCTGTAAATATACAGTCTTTATGGTGTGACTGACAGAAGGCAAATAGTGACTTTGTCATGGCCACCTTCTGTGGCCCTGTCTTCTGTCCCATGGCAGATCCTTGTGCGACTTTTTTCTGGAGCTATATTTAAACCGTGGCTATGACGTGCCGCTGTATTGTCAATTCCCTCCTCAGCGAGGCAGAGCCAAGCCCAGAGAGTGGCACTGAGGCAGAACAGTCACTGTGCTTCCCTGGAGAGTACAATGCGCAGCAACTGAGAGGAGAGGGGAAGAGGAAGGAGAGTGGAGTAGAGAGTAGAGGGAGGAGAGAGGATAGAGAACCTCACAACGCTTACAGTCACATTCCCACCCAGTCTTTGGAGCCCCTCCCACCCCTTACCGGCCTCCCTCCCCTCCCCACCTCCAGCCCGCCGCCCCTCTCTGCTTTCTCAGTGGGGGCGCAGATGGTGTTGAGGAGAGGAGCAGTCAAAAGAGTGATTGGAGAGCGGCAGGATTTGGCAGGCAGACGGGTGGGAGGGCCCTTTTGTGATGCAATGTTGCATAAATAATGCCAAAGGGGTTCTAAATTCTCTGTTGCCATGGAGACCTTTGTGCCTGGCTGAACTCCTATTCTTTACTGCTCGGAGGCAGTCACCACTGGCCTTGCAGTTTTCTCTAATGACGTTTTCTTGATCAGGACAGATGAACTTGTAGACATGTTGTTGATTGGGCAAAAAGTGGGATATTCTTCTGTGTGTTGCTTTCTCTGAAGTATGGTCCATGTTAAGGTATGGCTGGTCATTTTTATTTGTCGGTAACAGGTGTTTTGTTGTTCTGCTACAATTTGAGGGAATTGTGAGGGTGAGTGGTTTAGCTTACTAGCTCCTGGATAAATTTAGGACTTACATTTTTTTAAATTAATTTTGTTTTTAGTTCTTCAAATTTGAAATGCTGCAACTTTAGCATTAAGTTGTTTTAAAGTTATGCAAAATATGTGTATGGGAAGATTTAGATAACAGCTGGACAATAGCAACAGTTTGTTGTTTGGTTGTTCAAAGTTATGGAAATAACTTATACAATTGTTATAGCCACCAAGTGAAGGGCACTTGAATGTGAGTCTGCCTAATCAAGAAGCTCTGTGATGCTTTATTTAGAGTTTTTAGCAGGAGTTGTATGGGATGATTGTGTGGACCTCTATCTTGTGGATTAGTGCCCAGAATAACAGGTGATACATGGGATAGCAGCAGATTTTAATTGAACTGCTCCAGGGAGACTTTTTGTGGGCAGTGGACTAATTCCAGCCTTGTCACAAAAGAAGTAGACAGTTTGTATTGACCGGAGTTGCCTGAGGCTAAATTAGACCGGTTGCTCAGATGGAATAGTCTGAGTAATTATTCTCAAGAAGTGCTTGGGGATATTATGCTGTTAGCACTGTTTTTTGTAGTGTTTGTGCTAATGTAACCAAGCTCCGTCCAAACTAATTTCATTATCCAAATCATCATTGGGTCAGTTTACCAGTTTAAACCATAACAATTTAATCTAATAGTTACTGATTTGGGGGTTTTGTTTGGGTACTGCTGTTTCTTAATCATAAGCTCTTTACCGCAAACCACTTTACTTAATGAATAGCTAGTTACAATGTGCATGATCAAGCCTAATGTAGTTTGAATCTTTGTGTAAGTCTATCATCGACAAGTCATTTGATTCATGAATTCAGCCATCTAGATCCTCTGTCGAACCTACAGGTTGGCCTAGTGGCATTAACAAATTCGTGTTTCTTTCTGCAGGAGTTGCAATTTGAGCGACTAACTCGAGAGCTGGAAGCCGAACGGCAGATCGTCGCCACCCAACTGGAGAGATGCAAGCTAGGATCTGAGACCGGCAGCATGAGTAGCATCAGGTGTGTTCAGTAGAGTGGCACAACATGTTTGCCTGCCCTCTCTCCCTCTCTTCCTTCCTCTCTATTGATATCTTTTATTCCCCTAGGATGCTAGCTTGTCCCCTGTCCCATCCTCTACAGCCCTTCCCCTACCTGTCTTTTTTCATCAGGTGTGCTCATTGGAGTGGCTCTAACGCCCACACCCCCCCCTCCCCGTCTGTCTGTTTCTGTAACTCTGCTCAGTGGGCTGAAAACTCTTTTGTTGCCTTTGGATCGGAGACGGACAGTCCTTGTAACAATGTGGAGCTCGGCATTAAGCTGAGAACCCGGGGAGAGATAAGAAGTTCACAGACGAGTTTATTGTTGCTATATTCAACATGTTTTACCCCTAGCTGTTACACATCTCACCAATCACAGGACAGAAGTGACACAATAAGAAACAGGCCCGACTAGCACACAAAAGTGATAATTGCTAAGCCTGATGTGCCAACAAGGGTCCGCATAGCATAATATTACACTGTGTGCCTCGTTTGTGTGCATACTTTAACCCAGGAGAGATTTCATCCTCAAAACTAATTAGTCATCTTTGTATTGTAATTCTCGATTCGATTTACAGACAAACAATGAGCTAGATGGTCTAAAAATCACTCGTTTTCATTTCCAATTAACCACACGACCTCTTAAGCACTAAACTCTGTCTCTCTGTAGAAACCTTGATAATAGGATGAGCAATGGAAAATGTTGCATGGGATTTCTGTGCCTCTAATCAGACGATCAGTGGAATGACCTGACATGACTGAACATTCAGTAGCAATTGTATTGTGTGTTTTGAATACATATGTTTCTATGAACCGTTTAGCGGATTATGCCTGGGAATTCCCAACAAACTAGTATTCATCTGCTCCAGCTTGTCAAAACATGGAATGGATATTCTTCTGGCAAACCAGTGGATGCACTATTGTAATAATTCAGAGTATCCATAACGCCTCCTTCAAACATATTTGTAATTGTCAAAGTCAGCTGTGATGTTAGAAGATTTGTTAATTACTTGTCCACTCCCCAAAGTATTTGTTTTGCGTTCTTAATATGTCAGTCCAGGTCAAATGTCTGGTGTAGCATATGCTACCTCACCAGTCATTTCAAACCAAGAGGATCAGACACCTGCAGATATACATACAGTCACTCATGCACATTTTACACCAGCTTCTTGCTGTTGCAAGGTCTGAAGGCTTCTCAATTACAGTCACAAACCTAGCATTTTTTTGTAAATCAACTTGGGTTCAGTAGAACTTATCTATCAACTTGTATTCACAATTTTTCCCTTATATTAATTTAGCTCTGACAGGCCCTTGCAGGGTTTTTTTCAGAATAATTTTGTATATGATAAAACATTTTAATGTTAACTTAAATGACTCAAAGTATGATCAAGTATGTAGAACCATACTTTGAAATGGTAGCAAGAACTGCCATTAACTAAATTGAACATATATGGTCAAAGTGGAGATTCCCTGTTCTGATAAATAAAAGGTGCTTAGCTTTAAATACGATAAGGAATTAGTGAAAGAAATGCATCAATTTATTATTGGTTGAAGTTTGAAACTGCTTAAAATATATATTTAAAATGTCTATTATTTAAAAACAGAATACTGCATTAATATTCTTCCCAAATTAAATAACCCAAATATCAACACACATAATCATCAGAAACATCCCCCCACTGGGCCACTGCTGCTGTTAACAGTCCTAGGGGAAACATTGCTATTGAGCCAAAACTTTACTATGCTGTGACCGACAGCCGCTCAGTTTGTGATTAGTGTACATTAAGCTTTTATTGTTCTAAGCGCATTCTGGTGAGCTTGACTGAACTGAGGAGACAATGTTTGTGTCTTTTTGTGTTGCTGTCTGCCTATTTCCCGTGGTACCTGCTCCAGACACATCACTTTCAGCACTGTTTTCCATTCAGAGTGAATCCATCAGGATACCTCCTACCCAAGGAGTAGTTATCCTGATGCATTTGAAGACTTCCAGAAACATCATATCACTTCTACTTTATTTTCCCTTGTAGGGATGGATTACAGTTGACTGAAATAATGCGGTTCAGCCACTGACCTTTAAAAACGTTCCCCCATTCAAATGGGTCTATGGTTTCAAGGGCCTTTCTGAGGACCTTGTCTGGATGTCATCTTGACAGCTCATCTCCTCCCTGACTGGATATATCATTAGGACAGTTTGTTTTCAAGTCTTTCGAATGGATACTTTGGAGGACAGACTGTTTACCTGTCAGAAAGGTTTGATGTGAAAGAGGGGATGGAAATTGATTTTCTAACGCAATCAGGGTGGTATGGAGCTTGAAGGACATTCCCTATGTTGCTCCCTGAACCTGAGTACTGGGTCCCTGAAGGTTACTGCGAAGGTCAGGAGCTGAGGGATGTGATCTGTGGGTGTGTGTGTGTATGTGGGGGGGTTACATCTTTTCCACTAACAGACAGGAGATCACACCCCACTTATCCTTTAGACAAGGTATTAATAGAAGATCTCACCACTCCAGACCGGATTGGTTAGCAAGTAGACAAGCCAATATTGGAGCCACTGGTCAATATCTCTAGACCAATGTCTTCTGTTTTATGCGAATTGAAAGGGTGTCTCGGTGGGATACTAGTCAAGTAGACACAGCATATGTGAACGAAGGACCCTTTAGATGAAACTGACTGTATACTTTTTTTGAGGCAGTAATATCATCATCCCAGAGAAAATCTGTCACTGAACTTGAAAGTACATTGAAAAAGAAATGGGTTAGGTCAACCTGGGTTAGGTCATCATCTAATGCATGCTTAATGTATACAGACCATCCAGCTATATTCAGGCATGTCCTACATATTTCTCATTGCATTTACTTCAGTAAGTGAAATTCCTGAACAACTAGTGTTCTGACATTCCATCACACACACCTCCATTGCCTCAGCAGAAATGTGACTTCTCCCCAGGGCTACGACCGGTCTAGTTCATTGCGCTCTCTGTTCTGGGCAGTGCGTTGAGGTGGACCGCGTTGTGGTGAACTGTAAAGCCTGCATATCCAATGGTCTGACAAGGGCTCCAGTAGGCATGGCCCAGGTGCCACTCCCTAAACAACTCGCTGCTTGCGGCGCGAGGTGCTGGTGGTTGTGTGTTCCGTTCAGAGAAACGCTTCCCACGGCGCGGGTTTGTCTGCTTCCTGACGCTGTCTGTCGCGCACAGCAAGGGTGTATTAAGCAGAAGCTGTCAGAGGATTTTTGCTGCCAGCTTAGTCTCTCCCAGTCTCTTGTGGCTTTAGCCCATACTGCACTTCCCAAAGGACCCCTTATCCCTTTACAATGCGCTGCTTTTGACCAGAGACCCACGGACCCCTCTGGGCACTGGTTTAAAGTAATGTCCTCTAGGGTGTCCTTAAGACCGCACACTGGTGAGTGAGAGACACGTCCTTGACTGTGTGGCACCAGGCTCGGTGTTGCTCGAAATGTCATCATGCAGGAATTCCTGCGTCTCACACGGTTTGATAGGAGAACGTGGAAACCTTTGGATTTCCATTACGCAGTGCAAGCGTGTTTAACCACCGTTTTTGAATGGACAGAACAGCAAGGACAGGCATGTTAAATGGTCTTGGAATTGCCACCGTTGTTCTCAGTGAGATGGTGCATTGGAAATGCTGAATGACATATTGGCTTTCATGTTATTTCTTCATTTAAATAAAGAAGTAAGCTATAGAAGAATGTTTGAAGGTCCCTGTCTCCCTTCTGTTAAATTGCATCATTGTGTTATAAGTCGTCAAAATGCCAGGCTCACTATGTACTGGCATTTCCATGCTCTGATTAAACACTGCTGGATTCTATAAAAGGCCACCCAAAGGCAATGGCTTTGAACCTGAATACTGTTCAGGTGAATGGACTGCTTTATATTTTAGTTTTAAACAAATGTTGAAAAAGTTGATAAGAAAGGACATGAAATTGTGATCAATTTAACTGCATTACAGTCATCCACAAATTACATAAAATGTGTGGATGACATTATAAGGAAATGGTCTCTATAATGTATTCTGTATAAATGTACCTCCATTTTGCTTACTCTCTCTCCATCCATTGACGGTTTATCCTCCTAACCCAGTCGTCACCTGCATTCTAAATGATATCATCCGGCACGATCCATAAAGTCTTCCTTATTGATCTAAGCAAGTGACAAGGTTAAAGACTTCTTGCACTTGAAGGCAAATGGAATGGCTGCCTGGAGTAATAGACGCTTTAAACCCCCCCCCCGTAGCTCCCTTGTCTTCACCAGCCGCCTGCTTTGTACCCTGGAGTGCTGCAGACAGACCCTGTCTGATTGTAAAGGATATTAGGCTTATTAAGGGTGTCTGGGCTACAGAATGACTCATACTAACTGCCTCCCCTGTACAGTAGGGGAAGACAGAGCGTATTGATTGGCCGGCCGATCCGTCATGCCTAAACAGTGATGAAAGCCTTCAAGCTACCTCAGAATGACTGGATGACTGGCTGAGAGTCAAGGTTCTGGCAGGATGACTCCGGCTCAACACTGTTGACTTGAGTTCAGCCTTGTCGACGTAAATACTCCAGATCAAAAGCATCCAGCTGAAGACCTGGAGAGTAGAAGAGCCGGGCTGCCGGCGGGATAAGAAAACGGGACAGGAAGGAATGTTTGGCGAGGCAGGAAACAAAACACATGGTTTACTGTGCCTCTATGAATCCCGGGATAACCCGGTCAGCTCAGCTCTGTTCCTCCCCTGCTCTTCCCTTGAACGTGTAACGCATCATCAGCGTGGCTCCGTGCCACGGACGCTATAAAATGCAAGCTGACATGTTGCTGTTGCGGAATCCCACAGTAAACAGAGCTGACATAACAAACACTAAATCAGAGGCATCCGTATGGCCCCAGAAAACAGGGGACGTCCTAAGGACATCCAGTGACATTCAGCGGACCATAAATCAACCCCCGGGGACGTCGTAATGACTCCATTCTGTGAGCCGGGTGTGGCGTGTTGAAGTGGAAAGCGAGGTGGAGACTGCCATCTTGGATGTGACTCCCACACAGAGCCGACCTAAATATATCTCGGCCTGCCACTCCATAATACAGCTGGCCGTCGCTCATCATGTCACAACCGATAACGAACGTGGCAGAGATCTCTTAATGGAGCGAAGAGCTCTGGCCCAAAACCATTTTGACAGCCTAGCCTCCATCTCTGTGTCTGCCAGGGCCAGCCGGAGAGACTGCTCCCCTACACCCGCATACCAGAGGTCTGTGTCCATCAAACCCTGAGGCCGCCGAGCTCGGTTCCCACATGGAACAGACTTAGTGTCATGGAGAGAGACGACATGGCTCTCTTCTGCTCATCTAGTCGCAGTCCTTCTTGGACAGTGATCAGCGAAGAAGGTCCAAGTTGGCAGGTTATGCATTCAATTTCCCCAATTTCGAGGTTCACCTGAGACAGTTTGGTCTGACCTAGCACTCACCATACGGGGCCTCTAATCATCACACTCCATGGCAATGAGAGTTATAAATGGCCCGGGTTTATGCAACACAGATATAGAAGTCTCAGGGCTAATTGGCCTGAGGGAGCTGTGCATGCTGACAGTTAGGTGTCCATTAAGATAAGAAAAACTCCTCAACCTGACAGTGGAATCTAACAGCAGGGTCACTGATTGTCTCCTAACAAAGGAAAATGTGATTCATTCAAAGTAACGAGAGGGAAACCAGTTTCAGTGAAAGAAAGAAAAATAGTCGGCGTTTCACAGAGGTAGATTTGTGTTTCCAAACCATTCTGCCATATCCTCTTCCAACGAATCATAACACCTCAGACAGCCCATGAATGTCTGCAGCCACTGTAGCATTTTGCTAGCATTTGTGCTACCAGTTTTTCCTCCAAAACATTATCCAGTGGTAATTAAGTCAGAATGCCGAAGCATACAGTACTTGCTAAAAAAGAACAGAAGAAAGCAGACATTACGCACTTTTTGAAATCTGTGCATTAACCTGTTAATTTTTAACCCTTGTTTGCTGTCCTGCTTGTTTTGCTGCTCAAACTTTTACTGTGCTATGGTTTTACTAGATTATTATGTCGAATGTTTTTGACTATTTCACTTGTCTAGTTTCAATCTTTTGCTGTTAAGCGCTTTGTTACTTTGACCCCAGGATATAGCGCTTCGTAATACATCTCGTGTGGAAAACGTGCCTTACGAATACACGTCGGTGCATCATGCTGTCCACAGCCTCGCCTGTGACCCTTGTAGGATGTAGAGCCTAGTCAGAAAGACAGTGTGCGTCCTAAATAGCACACTGTTCCCTACAATGCACCTGTCAAAAGTAGTGTGCTGCATTTGCTGTCGAGGTGTTCTGTCTGTGCAGTTAACAGGTGATTATGAATCACTGTGGTCGTCCCGGGGAGGCACCTGGCCTCGTCTCCTTCCTCCCAGGAGCTGCCTGGCAAACCATCAACTTAACAATGAGTCTCAGTCCCCTGACTCAGCAGATTCCTCTCCCCGACAGTCTGTCCGTTTCTCCTGGGGTTGAAACGGGAGAATTCATTTCCAGTGAGGGCTGTCTGCCTCTTTTCACAGTCACGGACCCCTTCCTCGCTCTGGTGTTTTCCGACCTATTATTTCAATGCGCTGGTGCGCACTAGGGATGTGGATGCCATTGTGCCTGCTTCTGATAAAACATATTATCCAGGACGAGTAGAAAAATAGAGATGGATTATAATTGGATTCCAAATGTGTTTATTGAACGGATAAAATGACCGGATTTCTGTCCGCTATCTCTGGCATTATTCATTGTGGCTAAGCCGTTCTCGTTTTAGCCTCTCATGCTTTCTCTCTCTCTCTACCCCTCACTCCCTTTCTCTGTCTCTTTCTCTCTGTCGTGCTATGGGAGGTATGATAAGTATGATCTTTTCGCTCGCCCGCTCCTGTAATGGACGCTGGGGGGTGTCTCGGCTATTTTAGCGGATGAGTGCCTTTGGGATGTACTCATTTGTACCATCTCATGGAATCTCTCTTGCATTATGACACGGATGCCACCAGTGTTGTGTTCCCTGAGTGGATAGCACTCCGAGCTGTGGGAAGTTAGCGAGCGGCTAAATCCATACCGGTCCCAACATGCTCTCTGTTTGGGTGAGTGGGGCGGTCGCACTCTCCTGACAATTTAGTAAAACACACTATTCTGCGTTCAGCTGCTTTTTCATATCTATGTAATCGCACACTTTCAGACCCTCTATTCTCGTTTCCACAATTAGATATTGCGAGCAGGTAGACTCTCCCTGGTCTAGCCTGCATAAAGATACATTATAAGAGGTTATAAGAGGTCCTTTCCCTTTTAAGTGGAGGGGTTGTTTGTACTCAATGTGTCAGCTGTCCACTCTCCATTCAGTGAGTAACTAGCATCTTTTTATTTATAGGATATAGAGTGTGGGACTAGTCCAGCTCTGAACTCTCTTGTCACCTCCCCTCCTTCCTATCCTTTCCCTCTACTTCCTGTTCCTTCTCTTCTTTTCCCTCCCCTTCCTATTCCTTACTCCCCTCCCCTCCTTCCTATCCTTTCCCTCTACTTCCTGTTCCTTCTCTTCTTTTCCCTCCCCTTCCTATTCCTTACTCCCCTCCCCTCCTTCCTATTCTTTCCCTCCACTTTCCGTTTCTTCCCCTACCTCCATTCCCCATCCTGTTCCTTCCCTCCCCTTTCTGTTTCTTCACTGCCCTGCCCTGCTGTCTCCTGCTCTCATCTGCTTTCTCTTTTCACATTCATCTGTCGAGAACAATAGATGGCTCCCTACCTCTGTTCTACACTGTCACAGCCTCACTGACATAATGGAGACAGTGTTTCAGAATGGCTCTACTCCTCCTCCCTCCTACAGCACAGCATCCATTTTATGAATGTTTGATCAAGATCTGCCTTGAAGGGGTGCGAGTTGCAATATCCAAATGCCACACGCCGCACTCTACGCGCCACCAAAGGAATGTCGTGAAATTGATGCTCTCGTCTGCATATTACTGGCAAAGATAACAAGGAGAGCTTCGGAGTGATGAGCTCTTGTGCTATGGAAAAGGTTGCAGCCGTCATGTTGTAGAGAAAGTTTCGTTCAAATGCATCTCTGGGAAATCACGTTCAGTGTTACTGTAATCTACTGCAAATTCAGTGTCAATGTATTGTATGTCCAGTTTGTCTGTACTGTATATCCAGTGTTACTGTAATCTACTGCAAATTCAGTGTCAATGTACTGTACATCCAGTGATACTTTACTGTACTGTATATTATAGGGTTACCGTAGAGCAAGGATAAACGGATTGGACTGGGGTGTAGGAGCGAACCTTACAGGCTGTGGGTGTTATACTGTATCAGGAGTTTGTGCTGCCAGTCTCTTCCACGCCACGTAACATCCTCCACCTCTAGACACCACTGGTAACAGTGTTTAAACAGCATTAAGACTCTCAACGCGGCGTTGTCCTCCCTCCTCACGTCGCTCTCAGCACTAACACACTCGCACACAGTGGCTCGGCAGTTCACTACGCACAGTAGGTCATCTGCCTCCTTAATTACCTCCTACCATAATTCCATGAATGATGGTGGATATCGGTGATCTCACCACGGAATGTAACCCGCGACTCGATTGTCTGTCAATATGCGGCACGACTCCATAAAAGCAGGGGATTAACGGTGATTAACGGATACAAACAGGAACCCGCAGCTGCACACTCCGTTAATCACACCATCAATTATGCCTCGGCCTCTTTTATAGTTCATTATCCAGCCAGATTGGATAGATTGTGCAGTGGTGAATCAATATAAGAAACAAGGTTTGAGTTAAAATGGCTATGGAGATATACATATGTGCCTTGTGACCTGCTGTTTGAACACACCGGCCCCCAAGATCACGGTAGAGTGTCAGGGGTCAGGGGTCCCAAGTGGAACATTCCCTCGCGCGATTCAGATGCCTCACCATGGCCAGAAGTTGAGATCCTGGCCTCGGCACACCGATAGCGCCTGGGGGTCACGCCGAGTGCGGTATCTGACAAGACTCAACGGATTCCCCGTTACAGTGGACTGTTCCGCTTTCTGATTCTGTCGAGCGATGTCCCGGTACAAGCCCTGATGTTTCGAACCTCAAGACTGAGACATGGGCCTGCAGGCTTAGCCGATAAAAAGTCCCGAAACAATGAGGAAACTGCAGAGAGTGAGTGATGACAGCCACTGGTTATTAGCTATCCTTTCAGATCAACGGAGAGGGCACTCAAGCCTAAAAAGCCTCTCCCTCTCTGCTCTATTTCCCCCCCTGCCCCGTTCTGGTGTGTTGTTGTGTGTGCGTATTGTTCAATAAAGGGCCGATGATGAATGAGCGCTCGCGGGCCAATGCACAGACCCCATTAACATGTGGCGTTTGTTTTTCTCTGGCAATTCGTCACCCCAGTGTAAACAGAGACAGGCTCACGATATGAATCCTCACAGACTCCGCGGAGGACAAATCAATGGGATGATTTAGCAGCTGCTACTTGGCCAAAGGGCCGGTGAATGACCATTTAGCCCTGTGGTAAGAGTGGCTGCTTAGCTTCTAGGCAGCCTGCTTCTGGCCGGCCAGTCGCTTTTGACAATCGCATTGATCAGGGGATGGGGAAGTGGAGGGCTCAATATTCCACTCAAGCTCCCATTTTCTAGGATCCATAGTGATTAGGATTTCTTTTTGGTTTGTGTGCTCCTCCAGATCACAGATGTAATCTCCCATCGATCCCAGTGTGGTTATCTGACGCGCCGATCCTATGATGGGCTGGGGGTTAGCCACTACAACAACATATTCCCTGTGAAAAGCGTAATGACTGAAGCGCCACTCGCTGACCATCTCTGTCTGATAAGCTGGCAGCCCTTCTCAGCGGAGAGCCATTTTACCACCCGGAATAGTCATCCACTCATGTAGAATTACAAATATAGCCTACATTAAGTTAAGCGCCCCTGGCTGTAACCTCAAAACACTGGCAGAGTCATTTTGTCATTACACGCAATATTGAAGGTATCTGTGAACAGCGTCAAGCTGCAATTACTGGTGAGATGTGTGTTTAGTCTTTTGTGGCCCTGTAGTCTTGTAACTGGCCTTGTCCTGTAGCATGCCTTGTCCTGTAACTAGCCTTGTCCTGTAGCTGGCCTTGTCCTGTAGCTGGCCTTTCCTGTAGCTGGCCTTTCCTGTATCTGGCCTTGGCCTGTAACTGGCCTTTCCTGTAACTGGCCTTGGCCTGTGTTTTCATGGCTGTGTGCCTCATCCTCCGTGTCGTTCATGGGAAGTAGGCCAGGCAGAGAGACGAGGTACCATGTGATAAAGGGCTGGAATGTGTTTTTTTCCCTCCCTACGACATGCGTAATGCTTCGTGGGAGGGGAGGCACAGAGTGGCGCCCACGGGTTAAGCCCCCCCCCCCCCGGACCACGTGTCCCAGTCTCTCCGAGTGGTGTGTCGTGTAACCCCCTCCTCTCAACCTACCCCCTGGAGGGAGACCCCGTTCAGGCTTAGTGCTGTCTGGAGGGGCGGCTTCTCTGACAGTCAACACCACGCTGACGGTGGCAGTGACCCCCACCCGCCCGGGCCACGCAGAGAGACGGGGACAGAACCACATTCTATCCGTTGCAGCAAATCACCTAACCCCGCCCCTTCAGTCTCTAAGGGTACCCGTCAGGTACAAATGTATTGGCGGGAGTATGAACGTCTACAGAATTCCATTCCTGTTGAATAAATGAATGTAAATGACCAGCCACCGGGTAGGGATCAGGGGTGGGGCTTTAGGATAAGCATCTGTGGCAGAGGAGGATGAATGTGCCCTGTTCTTCTCCACTGACCTCTACCTCTTTCTTTCTCTCCTTCAGTTCGGCAGATGAGAAGTTTCGCTGGAATAACCAAGGTGAGCACATGATAATCTGTCCTCCACCATCTTCTCAGATCTGATGCCAACCTCACTTCAGCTGTGTACACGGTGATGGTGAGAGACAAATCCTGGGGACCAGGACCATGAGACGTGGTGACGGATGAAGTAATCTCCGAAATATTATTACACATTCATAAATAGCATTTTTAGCAACTTTATACTAACGTGGAAAGGGTTTTAGTATCGTTTATAAACACTTGTTTTGCTGACTTAGTCTGTTACAACCTACATCTCCTCTTTGCCACTGTTTGATGCTCTGGCTGCGTTAAGATATGTAGGAGTGTGTGGGGCAGACTAGAGATAGGAATTATGGTGACCTGAAATTCCAGGACCGTCACAGCCCTAGTGAACCGTGCCTCCCTCCTGGGTCTTGACAGCAATCTGCGTATGTCAGATAGAACAGCAACAGTTCTCTGGCTGTCTAGTCAGTCCACGGCTCAAATGTGAGCGTCCAGGTGACACTGGATTGATGGGGTTAGGCAAAGATATGCACCAGGGAACACTGGTATTTTCTAAAGAATTAAAGATAATAAAAGAATGAAAGTCATTCTGGATTTTGTTGATGCTAGTGGTCAAATATCCTAAACCGGTTCCACAGGACTGAATTTAGGAGCCTGCTTCTGCTCTCCTTAGTCACTGATTGCAGAATTTTCAATAAGGGGCTAAGAAGTGTTTTGGGTACGGTTGAACAAAGAATTATCCCTGAGTTAAAACGATGGTGATCATCCTTATGACTGTAATAGGGTTGAGGACCAAGTGTCGAAGCTGCCCGAAGCCTCAACCTTTATGCCTGCCGCTATAGAGGAGAGATTAACGCTGATCTTAAACCTCTTGTGTAAGGTCTTCTCTCTTGACTCTGCAATGCTTCCCAGACTGATGACATAAAACAGAGGACACATATATCATTTAATCTAGGCACAGACAGATAGGTGGAGACAGACACCCTTAATGGAACAGGGAAGAACTGTGCTTTCGGGTTATTTTTTCTCTGTTGATATTATTTTGTCTGTGATTTCTACATGCAAATGTTAAATGCTGTATTTGTAAATTGAATGTAGAAAATGTCGATTTATTGTTTTGTTTAAGATACCTAGCTGTTGCCTCAGCTTAGGCTAATTGGTATCACAAAAAATAAATACTTGGTTGCATGTCAACAAGTTGTGTGTTATCAAATGCCTTGCAAATAAACCTTGCTCCTGAGACATTAATCTTACATGTTTCGCTGTCTCCATAGATGGACAGAAGGACATTGAGGAGGAACTGACAACCGGGTTGGAGCTGGTCGATTCCTGCATTAGGTCACTCCAGGAATCTGGGATTCTTGACTCCCAAGAATTTTCCACAGGCGACAGTAAGAACATTGTCCTCATGTTGCTCATTATTTTTGACCTAGCTTTAGATATACATTATATTAAATGTTGCAACTTTTGAACAAAATAGTTTAATTTCAATGTTGAAAGACATTGTTTTCTTACTATATAATGTCATTTGGACATTATATATTTAACAGAAAGATATCATACCAATAGAAAATGACTGGCAAATATTATGCAAGCTAAAACTACCATATTTTGCTGCAACTTGGAAATTTTTCAAACTGGATGAATTTCAATATTGTTAATGTCAAGAAAAATGTCAGTAATGATCTGTACAAAATCAACCAGATAGAGAAATGTTAGGTAATAGGTCTGTCTTTTGTAGAGCACTGATGTCAATGACCGTGAATGTTTCAATCAGGAACTAGATACCGCAAGTGCTCAAGGCTCTTCGCCCTCTTGCGTCCTCCATTCAGAACAGTTGTTTATATTGTTTTTTCAATCCCAAATGCCCTCAATTTATTTGATCCAAGAAAATGATCTTCGTATTTCTCCTAAGAGCATTAGCTGTCAGGAGATATTCCACATATCGAACGTTTGATATGGAAATGATGTCTAGCGGAGTTGTCGGCAGCTTCCTTTGAGCACAGCAGAGTACACATGTGTACAAGGAATACAGTTTGAAATCAGCCAATATAAAAGAAATTACAGCTATATTCAATATGCTGAAAAGACCAGCAAGTTTAAGTGCTAGAAGTGTATGAATCGGCATGTGTGGATAGACGTGCGCTGTGTGTGTGTGCGTGTGTGTGTGTGTGTGTGTGTTAGTGTGTGTGTGTGTGTGTGTGTGTGTGTGTCATTTGCTGTGCACTTCACACTCATCTCACTCCCACTCAAGCAGTAAGGCTAAAAATAGGGTCTCTTGATGAAATATTGAAACGTGTTGATAGAGAATGCAGGTCGTAGATCAGATGAATAAAGAGGTCAATCCCTGCATATTTAACGCCCACTGAGTGACCACCATGTCAGGGATATTCTTCTGCTCTGTTCGTCTACTATACTTCACCACACACACACATACACACAAACACACTCAAACACACACACCACAAATGGACTGTTCTATGACCTGTTACACTCACTTCCTGAAATCCTTTCTCAAAAAATGCTCAGCCATTGGCATTATGTATTCATGAAATACTCACTTAGACTCTCTAATGCATGGAAGTGGTCCCAGATACATTTCTGCTGTGGTTTTCGTATCCCAGCTTTAAGATGAATGTCACACGTTAAATAATACACAGTCACTTACTACTGCAGTTACAGGGCTTAAACCTAGCTCACTTTTCCTGAATGAAAATGATGCCGGAACGGTTTTCCGTGCTTGTGCGCGTTCATGTGTGTGTTTGCGTGAGCGCTTGGGCGTTTTGGGTACCGCGCTGGTGTGGTTTCCGTGTAGGCACGCCAGAGTGTTGCAGAGGCAGGTATCCGACACAAATTGCCAGCGACTTCACACTAATGTGAAAATGAGGTTGGTGTTGCCAGAACACGGATGTGAGAGTAAATGTAGAAGAAGGTGTGAAGGCTGCCAAGGCGAGGCAGGCTCACCGACGTGAACGCAGTGTGGCGCTGAAACAGGTCACGCGGAAACAGGTTCACAGCATTTTACCTTGCCACGCGCACGGCAGTCATAGCCCTATCAAAGAGCAAAATAGTGTTATACTGTACTGTAGACTTCTGTAGATGGGATTTATTTAATTGCGTGCCAGTCGTTCTATTTCGGCTTCCAACATCTTTTTTAAATAAAGTACAATACGGTATACTTAGCTGTTTTGCTGCTGATGTAATGAAATGAAAGTATGGCTCTATGTATATGTAGTGTTTATGTTGATGCTGCTATTTGAATTAAAGTCTAATATCGCTGATACGTTTAGTGGTTTTGGCGATGCACATAAATGCAGATCAGCGTTCTTTTTATTTTCATGCTATTAAAATGACCTGTGCCAGAGAGCTGTAGGTGGGCCAAAAGACTGTGTTGTCTGTGATTACTCGTGTTTTTGGCCTCATTCTGCACCAGTTGTGCCCAGTGACTCCCAGTTCCTCCTGATCAATTATGCATGCTGCACTCCCTCTCTGTCTCTGCCTGTCTGGGTCAGGGAGGGGGACTGAGGGAGGGGGACTGAGGGAGGGGGACTGAGGGAGAGGGACTGAGGGAGAGGGACTGAGGGAGAGGGACTGAGCGAAAGCAAGAAGGGCTTTTTACTCTATCAAAAGACAAATCCAAATTGACAAATCAATTAGTTAACCCAATTGCCTTATAGGGATGTAAAGAGAGGGGTCTTTTCATCTTTCAATACTTAAGGAAAATGGCAGAAACATCCAATTGATATCTTCTGTGCAAATTCTGATAGAATTCTTGGATTGTGTAGATACATCTCAAATAATGGATGCAGGGCAGAATTTGGCAAATATTTCTTAATGATTAAATGAAAATGGCCTCTCATTTTATTACCAAATTATAACCACTCAAAGTTAAGCAACCCTCACAAAGTTAAGCCCGCAAAAGCCAACACATTTATATAAAGAAAAGTTCCCTTAGTGAGTATATTTTGGGGCAACCTTCACCAATTACAGTCAACCAAACTGAGACAGTCTGGCCCAAAGAGATTATAACAGCAACAAATGATGATGTTAATTATTGGGAAAACATTACAAAATCTCAAATTAAACTTCAATGGTGGTTTGGCTCTAAACAAGCAATACACAATGGCAAACAATCTGACCACAGTGATTGATGAACGGAGAAATTCACTCAGCGAGCACGTCTTTGCAATAGAGACTGGTCATCACAGGCAAACCTGGTTACCCAGACAAGACTGGTTGTGTTCATTGATTCAAGGGAGAGGTGGAGACAAATACTAAGACCAAAGGAAAGCTTTCTTTCCCAAAATGATCAGTAACCACTGATAATTTGAAACCACGAAAGAAGAAGAAACTACAAATTGGGTAAAAAAGCCAAGTGTGTTTCTTTGTCAGCCAAATGTGTGGCCTCCTGCCACAATCTGAGGCATCGCCACTGATACAATGTGTTTTGTATGTCATGCCTTCAAGCTTTTCTGACATTTCAACTCTGGCATCCTACTATTTTAGTATTACGTTGTAGTACTATTCTCATTACTTACTAGTGTTGCTGTAGCAACTGTTAATAATCATTTCCTGTTTTACCATTGGTCTGACTACTAATATGCCATGTATTCTTTGACAATGTAAGTATCCTAACTTCCCATTTCAATAATGACTATTGAGTTGAATTGACTGAGGGTGAGAAAGTAGTTAGAAAGACAGAGGGAGAAAGAATTTCCATATCCTCAGTGATCATTAGAGAAAGAGATAAACTGGGAGAGACTTGAGAGACAAAAGCAGCTGGATGACTGAGAGCACGATGATAGAGATAGAGAATTGTTTTTGTAGAGAGAGGTAGTGGGAGCAAGGAGAGGTAGAGAGGTAGACAGAGACGAGTGTGGTAGAGACATACCAAGGAAGAGAGAAACACAGACCTAGAGACATGAAATAAACTCTCACTGTGCTTAGAAACAGAGACAGAGAAACAGACAGAGAGAAAAGCAGAGATGTAGAGATTTAAGTGATTTACAGAGACAGAGGGTAAGAGGTTGTCTACATATTTCACTCTGAATAATAAATCTGCTAAATCTTAAAATGTGAAAATGTCCCATTCTTTTCTCACAACTAAAAACAGGACAAGGCCTGCTATCCCAGAGTGCACTGCAGCTGAACAATCAAGACGGCTCACTCTCTTACCCAGCCGGTTACCACAGCAACCAGGCACTTGAGGCCCTTCCCCGTGGTGGCCAGGTGGGAGGGGCAGTCCACAGTTACAATCAGGTGAATGCGTCCCAAATCACACTCAATTCCCTACATAGTGCACTAGTTCTGACCAGACCCCCAATGGGATCAAATGGCCATTTAGAAGTTACCCATAGACTGCCAGGTCATTTAGCCTCTTTGGTGTATAGTGTGGATTTCACCATGCTGTGTGAGCCGCATGTCTAACGTTCCCGCTGTTCTTCTCCAGGTGACGTCGAGCCGTGCGGCCCAGCTGGCTGCGGGCGTGGACTCCTCCCAGGCCAGGGACAGAGAGTCCTTCACCCAGAGCCATGGCAGCGCCTTCCACATGCCTGACACCGCGCCCACCCCCTCCATGTACTACTCCTGCTCCACCCTGCCCGCCCAACGCGTCAGCTCCCCCCATTCCGTGCAGGCCGTGGGCTCCCCCACCAAGCTCCAGCGCCTGGGCTCGGCCTCCGACATGCCCAGCTATGCCACCCTGCAGCGGGTCTCGTCGCCCAAGCAGTCCCCCAGCCGGCTGGCCAAGTCTTACAGCACCAGCTCCCCCATAAACATGGTGGTGGGGTCCGCGGGTCTGTCCTCCGCCTCCCCGCTGCACATGGCCTCCTCAGGCAACGCCTCTGGCTCGTCACCCCTCCACCAGCTGAGCTCCACGGTGGGCAGCTACGCCACCCTCTCCCCCACCAAGCGGATGATGCACTCCTCCGACCAGTACAAGATCTCCCACGAGCTGTACGCAAACGCCACCTTGGGGAGGCCCGGCAGTCTGGCTGGTGGGTTGACATGTCCTGTATATTGTGTCTAAAAATGTGTGTCGGATTTTCCTCAGCGGCCGGTTGTTTTATTCCTCCCTCAAACGGACCTTAACACGGTGGCTCACGCAGTGGCTTGACCGCGGTGTCTCTGTCAACTGTGTCCGGAGCCTTGTGATGACTTGTTTGTGTTGCGGCGTTCAGGCTCCCGGGGCTCCTACAGCAGTCAACACAGTCACCTGGGATCAGAGATGAGACCCCTCCAGTCCCCTGAACACCACATCGACCCCATCTATGAAGACAGGGTCTACCAGAAACCCTCCCTCAGGGGTCTCAATCACAACCAGGGTGAGTGAGACGGTCCGGAAGCCCCTGGCTCACTGCACTGGAAATCCCCTTATGTTTCTACCTGGCAGTATTGTTCCACAGAGCATCATCAGTCAAAGCGTCATGGAGGAGACTGTCATGAACATGTCGCTGATAATATTTTATTGGCTCTTTGAGGTTCTGACTGAGCACTCGAATAATCTTTGATAGGGATAATCTACTCAATGAAACAATTAATTGTGTATCATCAGAATTAGCCGGGAATTAAGCAAACACAACCAAGCCCAAACGAAGCAGCTATTCCATTGAGTGCCCCACATTTAGCTCATCCCGTTTGAACTTAGAAGGTGGGCTTTTGAACCGGTTTTTCTGAAAAATAACTGAAGAAAAAAAAAACAAGATTAGCATATTTATCGCTCCACCAGATCGTTTAGCTTATCTCAATTTTTCAGTTCAGGTATGCAAATCTGATTAGTATCATGATGGCAATTTGTTTTGCAGTCACAGATCATTGGATAATTAGATATTAGACAGAAATTAATCTCAATTAATCTTGCAGAATTGCCGCTTAAGCATTGGAAACTTGAGTCTGAGGCACGTACCATGGTCAAATGCACTCCACAGAGTTTCTCCTAATACCTTCTTTAATGAGCATGTGTCTCCCCTCCACATATAACTGCAAATGAAGGAATCCTAGTGTGCAATCTAAAAAGCTTTATAGTTCCATAAAGGCTAGCCAGTTGGTTTACTATATTGCTTTCTGTTTGTGGGGGTTACATGCTTATTGTATTATAAAAGACCTGTGGGGACATTAGGACTTTGACTAGTGCTCCATTGAGCATGTGTCGAGATGGTAGATTGTCTTGGAAAGCTGTGGGCTTAAATCCTGCCGGCCAGCGCTGTCCCCCTCCTCTTCTCACGCACATCCTAATCTTTGATGCCTTCGGGCAAACCCAAGAGTATCATTTCACATCGGTTGATTTAATGTCGTTTTTCGCTGTTTTTATAACTCGGAAATGACAAATATGTCTGTATCATGAAGTCAGAATCCCAGTTGCATAACTAACTCTGTTGCAATGGGACATTTTCTAAAACAATTCACATTTCCGATGGTGCTACGACATTGTTTCCATTTGTTTTCAACCCACACACAACATTCAGCCAGTGTGAATTGGTCTGGTATACCATTTATCCAACGCTAGTACAACTGAGACCTGCCCAGGTGTAGTGTCCATGAGTCAAGCAAAATTGATGGCTGTCAGGGAGTTTGCTGC
The DNA here is from genome assembly GCA_016801105.1 of Esox niger. Taxonomy (NCBI): domain Eukaryota; kingdom Metazoa; phylum Chordata; class Actinopteri; order Esociformes; family Esocidae; genus Esox; species Esox niger. The sequence continues at coordinate 58,697 of JACXGJ010001931.1, forward strand.
CATAGTAAACTCTATTCACCTCTCACTTTGTGTTAAGCTGGTAGAAAGCTATGCTTCCTAGAAACAGATAAATAGATAGGTCTCTTCTTCAACATTGCTAGGATTGCCAGTAGTGGTATTTGAGCCACAATCAAGGAAGGCAGTTTAGTACGGTAATGTGCTGCCCGGCAGAATGGAACACCGCAATGGAGGAATGGTCTCTCAGTTCAATTCTTTAGCTACTTGACTGAAGAACCGTGTAGTCTATTCTGAGTAGCATTGGCATAGATTGACGTTTGAGTACTATTTTATGTCTGCTCCGTATTTGATTGGAAGCCGGCGTATGTCATTTATTCTTTTGAAAAGCAGTCTTTTCAGACAGAAAACATAGTTTCCAAAGGCCTCTCTCTCTGACATCAGTGAAACTGAAATTGTTAGTCATTCATCGCTTTCCTCATTGAGTTCTTGTGACATAAATTTTTAACAACAGAATGTTTTCTGTAAATTAAAGTGTTTTGAATACAAGGTTATTTTCAATGCTCCTCTGGAAGATTATGAATACACAATCTTGTTTACCAGTAAGTGACTGATTGACTGCCCAAGGTTTTTAAATGGAGGAGGAACAGAGTAGTGAATAATCATCTGTAGAATGCCCACTTCTTGTAATGATCATTTCTCTTTTCTAGATTTATTGACACAACTTTAATTTAACAACATATATTACATTTATTGCATTCATCCTAATGGAAATCTATTGAAACCTTTTGAGTATTTTTCGACACTGTTAGTCAGTATAATTTTTCTTGTTTTGTGATTGTTGTTGCGTTTTTTTTGACTTTGCCCTCCTGTGTCCTTTTTCCCATTTCTCTGGTGGTTGCTGTTCTCTTGTTTTTCTCACCTCATGCTCGCGCATTCCTCTGCCTAGACCCAGTGAACCATTTTTGTGAGCAGGTCCTGAACTTTCTGCTCTTTCCTTACTTCCCTCCTGCCGTAGCCCCGTCCTCCCCTGGTGTTGACTCCATCCCGTTGCAGCGTACGAGCAGCCAGAACGCCTCGGGCACTTTGCCGTACCAAAGGGGCAGCTTCGCCCCTGGCTCGGCCGCTGACTACGCCAACCCATACCGCACCCTCCAGTTCTGCCCGTCCACCGAATCTCCCTACAGCAAGTCGGGCCCCACCCTGCCCCCGGAGGCCTCGCTGGCTCGGTCCCCGTCTGTCGACAGCATCCAGAAAGATCCCAGGTAAGTGCTGCTGCGGCACCGCTAACACACCTCTGCTCTCCTTCAGGCAGGCCACTGTGGAGTATGGAGCACATGTCCCTTCATGGCCTCCCAGTCTGTTTTCTGGTTAAAGGCCTGTTCATACCACTGGGAATGACACAGACAGACACCTTTTTATCCTGGAGGGCACATGAGGCTTGTGTTAAACCTCACTTCTGCCTTTACATTGTGTAAACTTTGTGTGTCTGTGTGTGTGTGTGTGTTTTATAAAGGGTTTCCATGGCGGTGGCCTTCATTTCTAAGTTGTATGGCTGTATTTCTGTACTGTATCAGAATTGCTTATGTTTGGGTCTGACCAAGGAGTTCATTACTTTAGTGTATAGAAATATAATACAACATTTTTTAAATACTCCCACCAATTCTATATAAACTAATACAAGTTTAAAGAGCGATATCTGTGTTTGCATCTTCTACAATTTCATGACTTTAATTTTTTTCTGTTCTGTTTTTTTCATTCACCACCCCTTTGCTATTGGACAATTGTTCTTTTCCACATTGCTCTGTCTCTACTGTAGTTCTGCCATTTCTCCTGGCACTGCACACTCTTTCCGTGGATTGACTTGTGATGCATCACATTTGCTGGCTGCAACCAACTTCACAACATGCACAATCAATACAGTCATCTTCAAATGAGAAATGACTCCCTTTTTATTTGGTTCCTTCATATTCATTACTGTTAAAGGGTGGGTCTCACAAAAACAGGTCTCCAATATTAATTCAAATTCATTGTTGAGAAATGAGCCCTGTATTGAACATAACTGAGCATAATAAGCAATTACATCATGGAAAGTTATAAATTATGTGTTTTCAAAATCACTAAGCATAACAATGATTTATTCAAATACTCAACCACAATTAAAGATGTCATGTAGCTGTGATTTAAAACGGTGGATTGCAGCATATAATAATTCCTGTCACCATTCAGCAGATATTCCGAAACCATAGTAAAGCATAGTCCTACAACATCTGCCTAGATCAGTTCAGTTCAGAGTGACAGTAATAAGATCGCTGAAACTTCTCTCCAAAATCCATGATAGTGGTTCTGATGACCGAACAATCCATAATTGGACTAGCTGATCGAGCTATTATCAGCCCATTTCTTGGTTTTTGTAAGACCCCTCCTTAACGGACCCCCATCCACCACAATCACATCATCTAGTGCATGTTCTGAAGTGTGTAATATGAAAAGTGTTGAGAAAGAAAGACAGTCAAATGAGTATTATTTTCTTCTTGTCAAGCTCCTTTGTGTGAGACACCCACCTCCCTTTTTTCTTTCTGCCTGTCTCCTGATAGGTACGACCCTGAATTCCTTGTCTGGAATCAAAATCAAGCCGAGCAAAGAATGACAAAGTAATCCAGCATTTATTTTCTAATTTCTATCTCTCCTTCACTGAATCTGTCCTTCATGTCTACTACTCAAATGCCAGGGCCATTCTACTTAACAATGAAAGAGCATTAAACAGAATAGTTCAATTTTCCATTGCATTGTCTTCTGATTCCCATTTACTTGCAGTAGCTTGATCACTGAGAGACGCATAGTTTAGTTAATAACTTTACTTCCAATTGGGCTCAAAGCTGCAACATGGATCTATAGTGTTCGAGTGTTCGGCTTTAAGTTCTGAAGATGCACTTTTCTTAGTAATTGAAGTTAGCGATGTGACAGAGTTAGTGACTAGTCCATTCAGCTTTTACGGATCCGTGGCGGCAGATGGACGGTTTTTGGGTAGGCAGCAGGAACTTGCCGCCTGTACGAGTGGGATCGGTACAATAGGAATCCATTATCCAACCATCGTCCATTTTCCTCCTTCATTTTACATCATTTGTCATTTTTCTCTCATCATTTTGTAAATGTGCTTCATCTTCCCAAAATGTTCTCGGGGGAGTAATCGAGGGCCAAATTTAGGACATAGAATTACAATGTCAGTTCTGCACTATGTGATTCTCGTTCTCTCTTTCTGCAATCTTTCTTAATCTTTCTAAGTTTTTAATGAATCACGTTGCAGATTCATGCTTTGCGCTAGTAAATCATTCTATACATCGAAATACCAGCAGCAAAACCATTGGACAAAGTGGTCCTGGGTGTCAGAAGGATAATTAGTTGGAGATGCGCTGACAGGGACTAACCTTTATCACAGCCAAGCACATACCAGGTTTACAGGGCATCCATGCTTCACTAAGAGAGAGAGTATATAACGCTCCCAGAATGCCCATCCCTCAAAGAGAGGTCACACAGGGTTCAACGTGTCTTGTGTCACTTTACGCTCAGTGTTATCTGGTTTTACTACAGGGGATTATGGATGAATGCAGCCTTAAGAAACATATGGCCTTTGTGTTTTTTGAATGACACTTTAGCATGTTGAACCAACATGAATGGGCTAGTCATAGACGATATGGGTTTTAGCCATATTAGTGCATAGGCAATATGGGATTCCCTGTGTTAGGGAGAGGTAATCCATGCTGATTACCAAATGATACGTTCTATATCGTAATACAGTGGGCCCGTCTTAAGCCCCCTGTTTTAATCTTATCCTCAAGACTACAGTGACGCGTGGGATTCAAAGTATGTTAAATAGTCGTAACAAAAGTGCCATCGCGTTTCATAATGCAAAGCAGACTGCATTGTGGTATTGTCTAGTACAGGATGAGAACAAGTCAAAAAATACAGCAGCCATTACTGGGATGTGTGAGTTTGTGTTATTTCTTCTGGCTCCGCAGATATACACAGCATTCCTTTGACATCCGTCATTAATGCTTCACATTTAAAATTTTGCCCTCGTGTGTTGCTGTTTGAAGTTTAGTCAGTGGAGCATATTGACGGGACCCATCCAGTGGTGTTAGACTGGAGAACCGTGGATGGATGCGGTGTCAAGGCAACAAAGGAAGCAGTGTAGCAAGTTGCTCATTAAAGTGTTTGTTAAAAAACTGTCCACATTTGACTGGCTAAAGTAAACTAACAGCGAGCGAGGGTAATCACATGGCAGATCTCACTTGGATGCGTGCGCAGCATTGATGCTGTTATCTAGTCTTTTGTCAGGCAGGTCAGTCCTGCACAACTAGTTGTCATCTTATATTGTGTGGGAGTTAAGACCTGGTTAATTAAAGATGAGCTGATTTAATTTGATGAAAGTCATAGTATTGGAAGTATTGGAACTGATCTCAGATCTTTCTAAAGTCTGTTACATTGCGAAGGTCTGTCAGATTTTCTAGGTCGATTTGTTTAAAAGTCAAATGAACATTCACTAATGTAGTATTTTATGTCAGTGACTGCAAATCTGACTTTTCCCCAACATAATCTCCAAATAAAAGACACCCCTTGCCAATACTGACATTTTAATTACACCATGTATCTGTCATTTAAAGTTGTCTTGAAGTTCTAATCACAGCGTAGAATCAAACTCTGTAGAAATTTAAACATAATGGCTAAATGTTAGGGGTAAGAAATATGTACGGTACTGTAATGGTATCTGAATGGTTAAGGGGTTTGGAAAAGGCTTCAAGCTAAAATGTTGGGCTATTTTTCCTTTCACATTTCTCAGTTTCAATCTGGAATGATCCTTTTCCAAGTTTCACCAATGAAACATCACTTACTGGATATCAACCATTGGATCTCAATCAATTTCATGGGGATAGATGCTTTTTTCAAGGCAGCCTACAGTGCTGTTTCGAGTCTTGTACGATTAGCACATTTTAGAACAGATGGTGTTAACAAACTGTAGCATTTCCTACCTGTGTATTCTGTCTAGTGACACGAGCAGTTGACTTTTGGTTGTGTGATTGTTCTAGCTGAACGTTGCACTACCTGCTCTTATATTAGATTAGGTAGAATCCTATCATTAAATGATATCCAGGACTGTGTCTGTAGAGTAGAGAAGAAACACATTAATCAGACAGGATCCAGACACGTAAAAGTGATTCAAACATTGAGTCAAAGAAGAGTCGGATATGCTGGCACAACACTGATTCCTCCAATTGCTGTCATTGAGGATAGCCCTGCACTTTGTGTTCTCATATCTGAAGCATGCAGGTTGAATAACGGTGAGCGACTGAAAAGTCCCTGTCGGCCTTTTTGAGTGGTTACATGAGTCATCAATGTGTTTCATTCCCCTCTGTTTCGTTCCTCTGTAGTGTGAGACGGCAGTGTTCTGAATGACACCAGCTTCTGAAGTAGTCATGTGGGCCACAGCAGCCAGGCTAAGCCAGCTGTTTTTTATTACAGTCTGTTGTCTTCCAGCTGTATTACAAGCCATAAGTCACCGGGAATATCATTTGGGCTCAAGACACTTCCCAAACAACAGGTTCAGTTCGATTGTCTACCCGCATTTCCATGTCTTTAATACAATGCCCAGCCATGCATTTAGAATATATCATTTATACTCTCTTATAGGAATTGTGCGATTGCCTTAAGCATGGCATTGTGTATTCTGGTGCAAATGTTCCCAGCTATGGGGCCGACTGATAGTTCACCTGGCTGCTTTTGAACAAAGCCCTGAATGACGATCCGTCTGAAACCCTGGGAGTTAGCTTCAATCCAGTGAGTCGTCAAATGCCACATTACTTTCTGCTGAGGGGATTCAGCTCCCCTTGCCAAACTGAAACATTTTGCTGAATGATCTGTAGAGATGACATGAAGGAGACCTTCAGAAAATGAGTAGGACAAGCCTTCTTTTACAAAATGAGAGCCGTTCAAAGTTAAAAGGTGCCATTTTAGTCCTCAGGAAACGAAAGCTTTCGAAAGGCCAGCTTAGGGAATTCAGGGTTGAAGACACACTTCACTGCTCTAACATCCGTGCTATAGACATGCCAATCTGCTATCCCAGTGCAGTGAGAGTCACAGAAATAGAGAGAAAAAGAGAAGTGGGAGTGAGAAGAGAGAGAGACAGAAAGAGCTTGTTGTCTTGGGTGGTTCAGTTGTGAATCAGCAGATTCTTTGATTGTTCTGTTTGTTCCTGAGAGAATGAAGCTCATCACTATGAATCAGTGCATTTGGAATCCAGATACTCAACTCTTGTGAAGTGTTATGCAAACTGCTCTTTTCTGCTCCAAAGCTCTGGGAGCACTCAGCTGGGAATTCACATATACACACACACACACACACACACACACACACACACGCGCATAAGTACACAGCTATAGAGAATGTACAGAATTTGCAGTACCAACACCAATTCAAATCTGTCGAGATTTGATATATATGTCCATGGAAGTAGAGCTCACCATCATTTGCTACCCACTGCCCATACTTGGCATATGGCGTTTTTGGGTCATTTGACTGAGCGAGCAAATCAAACTCCTTTTCTAGAATTCCAGGGCCGTGTTGTGAGATTGAGGAGGCAGGGCGAGATGAGACGCGAGGAGGGCAGTGGCATTATCGCGGGCGTTCGTCCGGCCGTTTGGATGCATCAGGGTCCCTGGGTAATTTTCTAATGAAGAACTGAAATGGCGGACACACCGCAGAGGGCCCTCGGGGTGGATGAGCGAGCCTACCCATCTGAGGTGGCTGTGTTGACTGGGATGGGAGGGGCCCTCTTATGACTCTGAGCCTGGGGGTTTTATTCCATCATGCCCTCTTGAAAGTCACCTTCTTGTGGAAGAACCAAAAAGCACTGACACTGGAGTGCGTGGAATACATAGCGCCTCTGTTCACGCCCTCGATAGTTTTACCGGCCAATCCGGTGTGTCCGTATGCTACTTTGTCCATCTGTATGGATTTATTTGCGGTTGTTCTATATGATTTCATGGTAAGGCAATGCGTACCGTTACTCTTTAAGCACAGGGAGCGGCCAGATATTAGTGTGGTTGTGTGTGCCTGCGGAAGCTCGGGTTGAGGACTCCACTTCAAATCCAGGCTGAATGGGCCACATCTGAGACATTGCAACACAGAGCTGGGTCGCTAGTGTCCTATTCTCCCTTTCTGTGATAGTGTAAATAAGAGCCATAACATCCATTTCAAATGGTTCCACACGGAGGCTCTAGTAGTCTTTCGGGGTCATTTCATTACTGACACAAGGTTCCTGGCTGGTTGGAGCATCTGGGAGCTTTACATCAAATTCCTTTTCAGAGCCTATTGATTTAACACAATACTCGAAGACCAAACAACTAAACTAACGCTGAAAAAAGGTGCCCATATCGCATAGAAATCTGAAATAGTGGGCTACTTTTCATCAAGGACCGGTGCTTTATGAAGGAAAAAGGGTGTTATTCTCAATGCACTGCCAATATATGAAGCGCTAAGCTAACACAGACTTGCCAAATGCAGACGTCTTTGAAATGTTTGCACTAGAAAATAACCCCAATGTAGTGTAATGCCGTCTGACTTGGTTTGACTCCATGTGATGTATCTGAATGCTACCTGCCTTCTAATCAGATAGGATAAAAAATACAGCAGTTTGTTCAAAGTGTTCAGGCATTTAACATAATATTTCAATATTTTGAATTAAGTTCTATTTGATCTCAGAAAAAAAACTATCAGGCAGCCAAGAGGTTAGACTTATTTTGAGAAAATGTACACAACAAGACTGGAGAATATCAGCATAAGATAAACAGCCAAACCGTACTGTCTGGCTGTATTTGATCTACCAATCAGATAGAAATCTGATATAACTATAATTGTAGTATATACATACAATAGCAGACAATAGCTAGATAACAGAGGGATAGATATGGTTTGTAAGTAGAAATGTTGTTGCTAATGCATCCATTTCTCACAGGGACACACCACAGAGAATAGGAACAAGCTTTGTAATCATCAGTGATTAGATGGGGAGAAGAAATGTCTTAGAAATGATAGCTCCCATTGGTCAATTCTTTTTTCCGAACAAAAGGATCTCAATCCCTCCCTTCTCTGCGTTGTTTCCCTTTGATGACTTATACAATCATTTCTGACGACTGCACACCAGTCAGCTCCTATAGCTCAACAATTCTCAATTAGGCAATGGTGGAGCCTTGCCACAGCGCTACTGAGCATGCCCAGAGCCCACTCCTCTGGGGTTCAGCTGCTCAGTAGAAGCGTGCAGAGAGACTTGGCGGACGCCCGTGTAGCCTGGAAATGGATTTGGTTGGTACATCGCTTCCCTGCCGTGTAAAACACCGCTTCCAATTGGAGGGGGCTGCGCTGAGATTGGGGGGCTTCCCGGGGTTTCATTTCTCAACGTTTTGTTTTATGTGTTAGAGGTCAGATGGATTCCCAGCGAGAGCCCGTCACTCTGTTGACCTTTCTGAAAGTTAACATTTCTCTTCCTGTGTAATCGGTCATGGCCTCGTCCGTTTCTCCACAGCTCACTTCAGTGGTGGTTGGTTTTGCTGGGATTGTGAAGGGATGAAATGGTCTTGGGGCTCTTTTAGGCGTCAGAGCGTGTACATCACTGACTGTGACAGCTCTGCAGCTGCCAAGCCCGTCGGATCAGAATTAGCTCTCTGTTCCTCTCTCTCTCTGTTCCACTCTCTCACGATCTCTCCCTTTCTTCCTCTCATCACACATCTCTCCTTCACTCACTTGTCTTTCTCTACCTCACTCATCTCTTTCTCCCTTACGTTCCTTGTCCTCGCTTTGCTCTCTAACACACTTCTCTCCCTCATTGGTTAATCCATGTGAATTCAATCTTTTTGACAGAACCCCTTTTGATGTAAAACAAAACTTCAATACACATCGGCACATTGTAGAAATAGTGTGAAAATGACTTTTTGGACCTGACTGTCAAAACATTCAAGAGACAAAGGTACTTCAGGTTGAATTGTTTTGCATTCCCAACCATACTGTTACACACGTCTTCATTACTGAAAAAGATAAACAGTTTATTTTGATATCGTTTATATCTTTTTTAAATGTAATAAAATTATTGATAAATGTGTCCCAGTGCAGTCTAAACAGCCATATCCAGTGCTCATATACTGCTGCAGTTTGGGTTTGATTCTCAGCCAGTGCTCATACAGTAGAAACTCTCCGCTAATATTTCACCACTAGCCTATCCAATCAAGTATAAAATGCCTGATAAAATATATATTGGAAATAAATAAATATTATTTTGTTCTCAATTTTTTTTTAAATCTTAATTATAAAGGAAATGCATTGATGTTGTTTTAAAACCAAAATGTTATTATACAGTTTTTTGTAGCTCAGACCCTATCTTATGTGATTGGTTTTGTGTTGTGACCACCATCTGTTGAGATGCAATGTGCTCTTGAATAGATGAATAGGTGCGTGTGTTTTGAATAATTTAAATGATTAAAGAAAGTTAACCTATTTTTACATGTGGGTTTATTTACATTATTTGTAGTGTATGCCCTAAACAGAATATATGTTTACATTAGGAAAATAATGTTATAAAAAGTTTTTTGCAGTCATATTTCTACAAAGATTTTAGAAATCATAGAGATACAGATACCTGAGAAGAAGTGACTATTTAAATTGACATTATCCATTCAATGGTTGATAGATTATCACAATTATAACTTTTCAACGGTGACATCCATTCAACTGTAATTTGTGCCTTATATATGCTATGCTTTATAATATAAAACCAATTCTGTATATTTGACCATATAAGGCTGAATATCAAAACATTTATCTTTTACAGTGATAAAAAACACAATGACATTATGTTTGCAGAATAAATGAACATTGAGAACCTTTTTAGGAATCAGGTCCAAAATTAAATGTTCAGAGTAATCTTCTTCAAGAATAAATACTTATTGGATTCATGGGGGATATTTTTTTGCAGTTTACAGTATATGGAATGTTTTGTTCAAATCAAAAGGGGTGATGTCAGAAAATGTTTGAAATCAAATGGATTTACCTTCATCCAAACTGTCTCTCTGTTTCTCCCTCCCTCTCTCTCCCCCATTCTTTCTTTCTCTCTATCTTCTCTCTCCCTCTCTGGCTTTCTCTCTATTTCTCTGGCTTTCTCTCTCTGGCTTTTTCTCTCTCTTCTCTCTCTCTCTCTGGCTTACTCTCTCTCGTCTCTCTCTGGCTTTCTCTCTCTTCTCTCTCTGGCTTTCTCTCTCTCTCTCACACACACACATGATCCTACTCGTTAATGTAATTGATTCTCAGTCTTTGAGAGTCGGTGACATGTGGAGTTAAGAAGCTAGTGTTGGGGCATCTGTGTTGACAGCGAGAGCTAGCTGACAAGCTGAACAGCCTGATTGCAGACAGCTGCGATGGTTGGAGGTTTGACAGGGGCTGGAAGGTGTGTACAAGGAGGCCACTGCCTTTGCCAGTGTCTGTCTTTCTTTTTCCTCCTGAGGTGTGGCAGTGGAGGGCGGTGAGAACGCCACGGACGGGGGGATGACAGAGGGCTCTGACAGCCCATAGCTAGCCTCAGGACAGGCTACCACACTGGAGCACCACGGCTAGTGTCATCTGGTCAGGTTTTTGAAATGTTACACATCTGGATTACGCATGTAGTATAGGGACAAAAAGCTAGGAATAGAATTACCTGTCGGTTCTATTCATTCTAGTGCGATATGGTTCAGCAGGTAATATTTGCGGAGATAACTTGTGAAACATGTAGCCCAGAGGGAAAAGGCTGAATGAATGTGTCGCGGGCGATTCATCATGAGTATGGATTTAAGAGTTGATGTTTGTATAATTCAGAGCAGATTGAATTAATTACTTACAGGTATAGGAAACAGCATTGTGTTTGATTTGAATATCGCTTATGATTCAAATATGTTTTTTATGCTAAGCCATATGCTAAAACAAGGGATGGAAAGAACATGAGTTTGTTTGGAAAATACAGTGTGTGCAATACACCTTCAGGCTTCTCCAGGCTCAGCACTCATATTATGTTATTCATTATGCAAGCTTATGTATTGTTTGACATGGACAATGCATGTGTCATGTGTCACTTTGTTTTTCTGCTCTGGAAGTGTATCTCAACGCAATGCAGACTAAGTGTCCAAATTACTGTTCATGAATCAATATTGCTAAAGACACAGAAGGCCAGATGTAGGCATCTAGATCCGCCCTGGATAGATTTTTCTGTATTAATGTATTAATGGGGGGCCGAAATGTACTTATAATAAATATGAACAATCATTTTTACTTTGCAAATATTTTTTATCAGGAAATAAGGTAATTTAGTAAGGATAATTTAATACCTTCATTTCGATGAAGAGTGATTAAATAATGCCTCTTATTTCATTTTTGTGGATACTCTGGAAAAGATTTCCCAAAATCAATATATTTTTTGCTGTATTCCTTACGATTTTAGCCATTTTCTTTAAGAATTTTATAATATATTTTGTTTTTTTATTTTATTTCAAAACTCACTTGTGGCCAGCTTTGGTCTGCCGGCTGCCCGTTTCCAACCCCTGGGACAGGCCCAGCCACCAGGCATTTAAAACCAACAGACAATATGGTTCCTTATTCTTTTCTGTAACACTGTAATTACATTATTCTACAACACCACTTACAGCAATTACCACCGCAACAGCTGTTGCAATTCAGCACTGAAAGGGAACAGGACACAGACATGCGTAGTAATACCCACATTTGAAAAGATATGTGGAGAAAAAAAGATGGACTGAAGACTCCAGTGGAATAGACAGCGAGTTAATATTAGGTTGAGCACTGCATCACGTGTCTTGAGTCCAGAATGGGATCCTATTCCCTAAACACAGAGCACTACGTCTGGACTGAGCTTTATGGGCCCGGTCAAAAGTAGTGCGCTAAACCAGGTCAAGGTGTGAACAGTATTCATCTCTGCGTTTCCCCCGGGCCTTTGCAGGGAGTTTGGCTGGAGAGACCCGGAGCTGCCTGAGGTGATCCAGATGCTCCAGCACCAGTTCCCATCGGTCCAGTCCAACGCGGCGGCCTACCTCCAGCACCTGTGCTTCGGGGACAACAAGATCAAGTCGGAGGTAACACGGACAGGGCTCCGGGACACGGTTCCAGTTTGTGCCTCTAACGTAGGGTTGAAGAAAATCTGAATTTGTCGGTAGCAGTGAGCGGTGTCCCTTTCAGCATGTGAAGAGTCCGCCTCTGCTCCCAACATGTTCCACACGTTTTGTCCAACCCTTTTTGAGGATAAATATAATTCGCATTGTAGCTTGTTACGTTTTCCAGGTGTTTGAATTGCGACGTTTTTACACATTAATGCATATATAGTATGCCCTCCTTCTGCTTGACTACACTTATATGTGAGGTGTTGAACAGCTTGGTGTGTGTGTGTGTGTGTGTGTGTGTGTTTGTGTGTGTGTGCCTGTGTGTGTGAAATCTGTGTGATATGTGGTGTTATTGGCTGTGTAAGATGGAAGGATGGTGAGATTAGCGACACGTCGCAGGTGAGATGCTGTCTGGAACCAATTGCAAGAATGTCATTAGGTCAGCTTCTAGCTTCTCCTGGAAGCCTGCTGACGCCCATCTCATCGCCTCTCTCCCACTATGCCATATATCACCCTGGCAGTATAGGCAGACACACACAACACACACGACATGTGCACACGCACACACATGGGAGGCATACAAACCCAGTAGGAATCCACACACACAGCCCAGTATTTATAGTAGCATCGAGGCACGTTAGCGGTGCTTGTCATGATGGTGTATAGTGTTGCCTAACAGTGTCTGGTTATTTCGGCTGTGAGAGAAGCAGCTATTTAGCCTCCTCTTTAATGCTGACAGCAGAGCGAGCAGGAACATGTGTTTGGTAGTGACTTGGTACAGCGTACATGGTACAAATAAAGCATGTACAGGATAATGACTGCAGGCGTGTAGCCGCGATCACGTCAGACCGTCACCAGCGCCTCTGTGTCTGGGAACTGAATGGATTCCAGCTCCGAATCACTAGCGGTGTTGCGGAAAGGGAAAACGTGCCGGGGTAACCCCGTAACTAAGCGATACCTGGGTACATTTGATCAGAGCGTGGCCCAGGTAAACAGGGCGTCTGGTGTGGAATGATTCCTCTCTGTGTTTAATTGAGAGTTGTGGGAGAAGCATTGCGACAGGCCTGGCATCGCATCCGCCCACGGTTGGCATCGCTGCTCCGCATTGTGTGTGGAGGTCTAATTAAACAATTAAAAGCACCTTGTATTTCCGAGTACTAAGCACGTTTACATGTCTACCTGTCTGTCAGTTTGTGTGTAGCCATCTCATGACAGTAATGAAAGAGGCTATGGTGTATTTATAGTGAACCGCCTCCAGGGACGCCTTTTGGCTGTCAGTGTGTAAAACTATGGACCACTTCTGTGGCAGACAGTTTGTATACAACACGAGCTCAGCCGTTGCATTCGGTTTGTACTGTCCGTACGCTTTTCATTTGGATCATGTCTTTGTCGATGGGTTACCGACCGCAACATCACACCTCTCTGTCCTCCCACTCGGTCCGCTCTCTCCAGATCCGTAGGCAGGGAGGGATCCAGCTGCTGGTGGATCTACTGGATCACAGGATGACCGACGTGCATCGCAGCGCATGTGGAGCCCTGAGGAACCTGGTGTATGGAAAGGCCAACGACGACAACAAGATCGCCCTGAAGAACTGTGGCGGGATTCCAGCCCTGGTGCGCCTGCTGAGGAAGACCACAGACGTGGAGATCAGAGAGCTGCTCACAGGTTAGAAAGTAATAGAGCCATTGCTTGGGCTTGATATGAGACCATTTCAAGGATCACGCACGCTTACCGCGAGTTAGAAAACATTCAAACGGATTTCATATGCTGTTTATTCTACACGAAGTGAAACGATAGGACGGTCACTCTCTGTTCAATCCCTTTCTGTTGTAAAGCTTTTGTGGCCACAAATCTAAAAGGGACCTTTCACATTAATTTCTTTACTAGTAGGCTGTCAATACATGTAGGGCACTGAACAAAATATCATAATATCCACAAATTAACTGTACAGAAGGATTTCCCAGATGATGTGAAACTTGTGTAGGGTATGGCCCTGCAGTAATCCATTAAAGGAGCGATGTCCTGAAAGTGAACATTGCCAAAAAGTCGGAGGTTAAATCCCTCGAGTCATATCTAGAGAGAGCATGCCGCTCGGTTATTGTATTATTTATTTTTATTGTAGGCAGGATTTTAAGCCTGGAAATGCTTGGGAAATAAATGGTATGTGCTGGTACTGTCTTAAAGGAGATTACCATATAAATTAGAAAGCAATTCAACGAACAGCGCACCAAGTCCCTACTGTCACAAATTAATCAGGCAGCAGAAAACCTTCCCAAGCCCAGAGGAATTCTGCCTCTTCACTTCTCTTCTGGCGTAAGCCTCCTGTTCCTCACTGAGACTGGGCATGGATTTAAGGGACTGTTTACCCGTCTCTTCGTCTCGCAGCTTCCCCCGAGCCCCCCACAGCCAGGGGGCGCCCCACTTAGGGATGTGGTGGCAGACATTTATGACATCACAGGAAGCCAAAGAAAGTTGTTATCCCTCCCCCCGTTCCAGTTCCCCTTCACTTGTACAGATACAGGGGATGGTTAATCATAGGGAATGAATCTACTTTGAATGAGAGCTTTCTGTCTCCGTCGCGGATTTCATTCTGGACGGCGTGCGATGTACAACAGGAGCCCCCATCGTTGCGCCACGCCTAACGGCTGCAATTAGTCTAGGAATGGGTTGGAGGGATGTGTTGTGGCAGAGCTGGATTACAGTTCATCCGGTTGTCCTGCTGCAACTCTTAGAGGCGATTCGTTGAAGACTATAGCAGTCGGAGGGCGAGAGAATGTAGAAACGGACGTGAGTCTACACACGGCCTCTACCAGCCGTACGCTCGGTAGGCCACAGTGTCTCCGGGCAGAATGTGCTACCGCTTGTCTGGCGGTTCACAGCTTGGCGGCTGCCTCGACTGAACCACATGAAAACCACAATTATTTTTGTCGCCTTGACAACTGCCCGGTGCCCTTACCTTCCATGCACTCACCCACCCCTCGCTGAGTCAATTTACGTCCAGCGCTGGCGGCATTTCAGCTTTCTCCTCGAGTGACTGTGCTTTCCCCCTCACCTCGTACCCCCCCCCCCCCCCCCCCCCCCCCCCCCCCCCC